>LUCW03000260.1:10000-22500 GCA_001586965.3 Sphaeroforma sirkka
ACAGCTGTTTTCCGCAAGTTCGTCAAGCAAGGTACGTAGCCTCTGCATATAATCAGTTGGTCATGTATTTGTGGGTGAGGGTCAGAGAGAGTTCTGTAGCCTCTGCATATAATCAGTTGGTTCTGTATTTGTGGGTGTGGGTGTGGGGGATAGAGAGTTCTATAGTCTCTGCATATAATCAGTTGGTCATGTATTCGTGGGTGTGGTCTCAGTGAGTTCTATAGCCTCTGCATATAATCAGTTAGTCATGTATTTTTGGGTGTGGTCTCAGTGAGTTCTATAGCCTCTGCATATAATCAGTTAGTCATGTATTTGTGGGTGTGGGTGAGTGAGAGTTTTATAGCCTCGGCATATAATCAGTTGGTTATGTATATGTGGGTGTGGGTGAGAGAGAGTTCTATAGCCTCTGCATATATTTAGTTAGTCATGTATTTGAAACCCTAAAACCCTAAACCCTTAAAACCTTAAAACTCTTAAAGAAACAACTCTCTTATTAGCATCCCCAAGGATACAGTGTGTACTATTTAGTCGTGTGTACTGTGATCTAGACTCTATTGGGAAGGGCCTTGTATCGTTGCTAACCTACCGGGGAAGCGCCGCTCAGCTTCAATGAATACACTTAAACTACTGGTAAGCTATGGTATCACCAGTATGCTCATATATAATATCATATTTCTGACATATACACTAGTATATATTGCTTTATATCCTATATATACTATATGTATTCTGTTCATGTATATGTATGTACGTATGTATGTATATGTATGCGTATGTATGTGTGTATGTATGTGTATGTATATGTATGTATGTATGTATGTATGAATATATATGTATATATATATCATACTATAGCGACACTCAATAACCCCGAAACCCGTCAAAAAAAACCCAAAATACTGCATCTCACACAAATCACACTATCATCGATGTGACATTTCACCCTAACAGGGAAGGCCACGGTGAAATTGGAGTCCATTAAGATGCAGATGTTATTCTCTAACGCACATCCCGAAGAGCTCATCGATTTCCTGCAGGAGTTGATAGCCGCGTACAAAGGATCAACACCACCGCGTAAACGTTTACGGCCACTCGTAGACGCTGACGGCAATGTATGTGATGAAATGTAGTACATGCGCACCTACTCGAGATATACGTACGTACATACGTACATGAATATATATATTATATATATGCATGTGAGGCATAATACGTACGTAGTCACATGGATATATGTTTTTTTGCGGGACACTTGTGACAGTTACTGCCCATAAGAATAGTATGCGAATGGCAAAATGCGGCTGAGACCCCTTGTAGACGCAGACGGCAAGGTAACAGTCGTGCATCTGCACATGTGTATCCGAAATAACCCGTTCCATGGTAACACCCCCCCCTGTCCAAGTGCCTGAGGTCTTGGACGAACTGTTTCATTGAAATGATTCTTCGTAGTAGCACTTATACCCATGGGCCCAGTTCTTTATCTGTCCATCCAATGCTACACACTCGCCCAATCCCACACACTCACTCAATCCCAAACACCCCACACACTCACACAATCACACACACGCTACCTACAGGTGCCGTCTCCATTGAGGCGTCTCAAGTCAGCAAAGGTAGAACACGCCGCACACTCACCCAACACCCTCGAAAAGCTTACGAGAGATCTATCAGACGAACAAATGGCTGTAAGTGTGTGTATGTATATGTATATGTATATGTATATATATATATATATATATATATATATATATATATATATATGACTGTGTGTGTAGTGATAGTAGTATACTATAGCCACACTCACCCAACACCCTCGAAAAGCTTACGAGAGATCTGTCAGACGAACAAATGGCTGTAAGTGTATGTATGTATATGTATATGTATATATATATATGTGTGTGTGTGTGTGTGACTGTGTGTGTAGTGGTAGTAGTATTCTATAGCCACACTCACGCAACACCCTCAAAAAGCTTACGAGAGATCTGTCAGACGAACAAATGGCTGTAAGTGTATATATATATATATAAATGTGTGTGTGACTGTGTGACTGTGTGACTGTGTGTGTGTAGTGGTAGTAGTATACTATAGTCACACTCACCCAACACCCTCGAAAAAGCTTACGAGAGATCTTTCAGACGAACAAATGGCTGTAAGTGTGTGGCTGTGTGTGTAGTGGCAGTAGTATACTATGCTCTCTCACACTACATGGTGTGCTTTATGTCAATTCACCTGCCTTGTAGGGATCAGAACATACGTGTGTTCTGCTTACTATTCTTACACACACTACATGGTGTGCATTATGTCTATGCACCTGTCTTGTAGGGGTGCCTGTGTGTGGTATGTCTTGTGTACTATCTTTAGACCGCCAGGGATGTCTGGAGCGAACAGTGCCCCTGTAACACACCACATCTCTATGAGTTGTATGCACATACCCATGTCACACACAGATCTTCTAAGACCAAGTGATCTACTTAAGTAAAAGTCCTCACGTAACACACCACACCTTTATGAGTTGTATGCACACACCCATGTCACACACAGATCTTCCAAGACCAAGTGATCTACTTAAGTAAACGTCCTCACGTAACACACCACATCTTTATGAGTTGTATGCGCACACTCGTGCCACACACAGATCTTCCAAGACCAAGTAATCTACATAAGTAAACGTCCTCACGTAACACACCACATCTGTATGAGCTGTATGCACAAACCCATGCCACGCACAGATCTTCCAGATGGTGCAGCAGGGCAAGAGCGTCTTCTTCACCGGAGGGGCGGGCACAGGCAAATCGTTTTTGTTCAAACGATTGGTACGTGCACTCGACTCCAACACGTCTGTGGCCACAGCCTCAACCGGTGCAGCCAGCCACAATATAGGCGGGGTGACGCTACACTCCTTCTCGGGTAGGTAGCATGGGTAGATGTATATTATATATATAATTTTTATTAATAATATTATTATATTATATCTATGTATATATTACATTATAAAATATTATATTTTATTATATTATATTACATTATATATGTATGTATGTATGTATGTATGCGAGAAAGGTGCACGTCTGTACTGCATGGTCTTCCATGTGCTACTAGAAGGGTTTGTTGAGTGAACACGTTCTACGTATTCCAGAGCCGGTTTGTGGACAAGTGTTAATAGCCAATGGAATTGATTAAGCGCTCCTCTGCACCTCCAAATAAGGTCTGTGCATGTGGTTGTGTCTATAACTACATTGGCCACATGACAGTGTCGACTTTCTGTATGTTTTGCAATATTAGGATTTGTATGTTTTGAAATATTAGGATTTGTATCTTTTGTATTATTAGGATTTGTATCTTTTGCAATATTACGATTTGTATGTCTTGCAAAAATTAGGATTTGTTTGTTTCACAATATTAGGATTTGTTTGTTTTGTATTATTAGGATTTGTATGTTTTGCAATATTAGGATTTGTTTGTTTCACAATGTTAGGATTTGTTTGTTTTGTACTATTAGGATTTGCTGTTTAAAATATTAGGATTTGTATGTTTTGTATTATTAGGATTTGTATGTCTTGCAATATTAGGATTTGTATGTTTTGCAATATTAGGGTTTGTATGTTTTGCACTATTAGGATTTCTTTGTTTACAAGACTAGGATTTGGGGAGTGTTCACACTTTTGGCATTGGCAAATTCCCATGTATCTGTCCACTCACCTGTGTGACAACATCACTCTCTCGTCGCACATGTGTTGTCAGGAATCTCGTCCGGTGACATGATATTTGCGCAAGCTGTGAAAGCTGCCAAACGCAAAATCGGGAATTGGAAACGGTGCAAAACGCTTTTAATTGATGAGAGTAAGTGACTGCTCTATTCTGTCGCCTGAAATTGACCTATCCTGAAATGCGATACATTCAATGCAATGTACATGTGTCTGGGGGAGAATCAGTGGTTGTGTTCGTGGGTAAGGGGTCATTTGCAGATGTATATAGGGATATGCACATGATGTATGTATACACATGTATATCTATATCTATAATGATATGTATATCATTATTATTCTTACTATTGTAATTATATTGCTACATCTATATATACAGGTGTGTGTGTGTGTGTGTGTGTGTGTGTGAATGTATATACATGTATGTATGTATGTATGTATGTGAGTATGTATTTTTTGAAACATCCACACCATGTAGTATGCAGTGGCGCAGATGCATATCCACATATAATGCACATCATTGGAGACCTTGACGCAAGCACATCCACAACCCCTCGGCTATTGTCCACTTTTTCTACACCTCGCGTATTAGCTCTCCCCCATCCCCACGCATATCCTTCTGTTTTGTTTTGTCTCCATTTTGCTTGTTTTCAGTCCACTTATCTCTGTGCGTATTCGTACAGTTTCGATGATTGACGGGGAGTATCTGGACTTGCTCGATGCGGTGGCCAGGTCTGTGAAGAACTCTACTCAGCCCTTCGGAGGGTTACAGGTACACACCACTTGCACTACAACTATTACACACCACTTGCACTGCAACTAATACACACCACTTGCACTACAACTAATGCACACCACTTGCACTACAACTAATACACACTACTTGCACTACCACTAAAACACACCACTTGCACTACAACTAATGCACACCACTTGCACTACAACTAATACACACTACTTGCACTACCACTAAAACACATCACTTGCACTACAACTAATACACACTACTTGCACTACAACTAATACACCACCACTTGCGCACAACAGTTAAAACATACCACTTGCACTACAACTAATACACACTACTTGCACTACAACTGATACACACTACTTGCACTACAACTAATACACACCACTTGTACTACAACTAAAACACATCACTTGCACTACAACTAATACACACCACTTGCACTACAACAGTTGACACCTCCCTTCTTTTTATATACCTAGTCTGGTCCCCACTGAAAGTGGATATTTTAATTTTAGGTGTAAAAATAATAACACTAGGGCGATCACTGTCCGCCATATTCGGCTCTAAGGTCCTTAATACACACTACTTGCACTACAACTAATACACACCACTTGCACTACAACTAATACACACCACTTGCACTACGACTAATACACACCACTTGCACTACAACCAATACACACTACTTGCACTACAACTAATACACACCATTTGCACTACAACTAATACACACTACTTGCACTACCACTGATACAGACTAATGTTTTACCAGTGGCTTTGGGGTTGTTCTCTTGGCATTTTGTGGGATGTTTTAATCTGTGAGGTCGGGTGTCGGTGCGTGTGTGTGTGTATGTGTGTATCTGAGTATATGTGTATACATATATATATATATATATATATGTGTGCGTGTGTGTGTGTCTGTGTGTGTATGTTTGTATATATATATATATATGTGTGTGTGTGTGTGTGTGTGTATGTATATGAATCACATAAATAATACAAAGCCCAGACAGCTATTACATTCAGTACCACGCGACACATCAAACCCTGCATCCTCAAACCGTACATCTTTAAACCCTAAATCTTTTAGCCCAAACATCTCATGAGTTCTCCAACCAACTACGTAGAGTCTTGTGTGAACTGTGTGAGTTGGTGAGTTGGTGAGGGTGCACCCGTTGGCTGGAAATGGCTATACGGCGTACAGTAATGAGTCTATAAAACATACATACACATACACACACATGCTTATGCACATATGCACACATACACATATGCGTGTACACGTGCACAAAAAACAACACACACGCACACATACACATGCACACATGCACATACACATACACACATATGCATGTGCATGCATACACACATACGCACATACACATATATACACATACACATACATACACACATGCACATATGCATGCACATATATACATACGCATAATATACGCATGCATGCACACATACACACATGCACATACACACGTACACACATGCACACATACACACACATGCATACACATATACACATACATACACACACACATACACATATATATATATATATATATATATGCGCATAAACACTACGTTTATGGTGATCGCTTTCACTCGACTCACACTACAGGTACTGATGGGTCGTAGTATGTGCTTATCAATTTTAGGGTTTTAGAGGTAAAACCCTAAAGTCTTATGTACTACTGCAAGTTACAATGCGTGTTTTTAGGCTAACTGCACTAAACCCCTCATCCCAGCCTTTCCTTAACATCTGCACTAAACCCATTTGCAATTCGCAGGTTATCATATGCGGAGACTTCCTACAGCTGCCGCCTGTCTGCAAAAATCGGGACGTTCCCAAAACTTTTGCGTTTGAGGCAGAATGCTGGCCCAAATTAGTACCGCACTGCTTTGAGCTGCGGCGAATATACCGACAGAAGGACGACCATCAGCTCATACGCGTGCTGCGCCTGATTCGGGTGGGCGTGTGCAATGAAGAGGTGCAGAAGGTGCTGCGAAGCACGCAAACAAACAACAAGAGCATAGCCAGTGGTAGGTGGTGGGTGCGAGTGTGTGTATGCATGTAGCTGTGTTTATGTGTGTGTGTGTATCTATGTATGTATATATGTATGTGTGTGCGTGTTTGTATATTTTTTTTATGTGTGCGTATGTATCTATGTGTGCATCTATGAGTGTGTATGCACCTATGTATTCATCTATGTATGTATGTGCGTGTTCGTGTATCTATATGTGTGTATGTATCTAAGTATTAATACCTTCTAGTGAGCTACAATGGAGGTGTTCTAGTATAGTACCCGAGGGCTCTGCGTTCCCACAGAGTGACAGTCGTGTGCAGTAATAGATGCGCTTGGGAATTTGAACGGGATAAAGTGCATACCAGGGAAGTACCGAGAATCACGCAACCCAATAGCAACAACACAGTCACACGGTAAGGGGTGTGTTCGTATCGCCTGTGTCTGTGGGTGCAGTTCGCGTACTGAAGGATCCCCATCTCTCCCTGGTAGATCCAACCCCTTAAATCCCTAACCCTCTAAACCCCTAAAACCCCAAAACCTTACATTTCTCGGTAGACCTGAAGCCCACCGAGCTGTGCACGCACGTGGCAGAGGTCGAGGACAAGAACGAGAAGTTTCTGACTGACCTCAGTGGCGAAGAAGTGGCGTTCACTGCCCTGGACAACTACTACACAGAAGGAGACAGGGCTGCCCTGACCTCACAATTGGACCATTTATGCCCTGCCCCCACGGCCCTGGTCCTAAAATTGGGGGCGCAGGTGATGATGTGCCGGAATGTGGACTTCAAGGTAGTGCAGTCGTGGTGTGTGTGTCAGGTATAGGTTGTGCGGCACTAATATGTGGGCTTTATAAGTAGCTCAGTGCCAAAGCGTATATATGACATATGTGTTGTATGTATATGACTTGTGTGCTGTGTATATATGAAATATGTATTGTATGTATATGACATGTATTGTATGTATATGACTGATGCGTTGTGTATATATGACACGTGTGTTGTATGTATATGACTTATGTGTTGTATGTATATGGCTTATGTGTTGTATGTATATGACTTATGTGTTGTGTATATATGAAATGTGTTGTATGTAGATGACTTATGTGTTGTGTATATATGACATATATGTTGTATGTACATGACACGACCTATGTGTATGTATATGCATACGGCATATGTGTTGTATCCATATGGCTTTATGTGTTGTATGTATATGACTTATGTGTTGTGTATATATGAAATGTGTTGTATGTGTAAATGATCCCATGTGTGTGTATATATGACATATATGTTGTTGTATGTACATGACTTATGTATTGTATGTATATGACATATGTGTTGTATCTATATGACTCATGTGTTGTATCTATATGACATATGTGTTGTGTATATATGACTTATGTATTGTATGTATATGACTTATGTGTTGTATCTATATGACATATGTGTTGTGTGTGTATATATGACATATGTGTGTATGTATATGATTCCTTGTGTATTGTGTATATATGACATATGTCTTGTATCTATATGACATATGTGTTGTGTATATATGACATATGTGTTGTGTCTATATGACTTGTGTATTGTGTATATATGACATATGTGTTGTATCTATATGACTCATGTGTTGTATGTATATGACTTATGTGTTGTGTATATATAACATATATGTTGTATGTACATGACTTATGTGTTGTATATATATGACACATGTGTTGTATATATATGACATATGTGTAGTATGTATATAACTTATGTGTAGTAAATATTTGACATATGTGTTCTGTATATATGGCATATGTGTTGTATGTATATAACTTATGTGTAGTATATACATAACATATGTGTGCACGGATTTAGCATGCACCAGTACACCTAAAGTGGTCTGGGGTATTCTGTGCTGCGCTGGGTATCTCCTGTATATACGTGTAGGTAGACCCATTTCTGCCCTCGCCGTCCCTACTGGTTGACTAGACCTACCTATCGTTATAGTACTCTATTGGGCATCTCCTGTATATACGTGTAGGTAGACCCATTCTGCCCTCGCCGTCCTACTGTTTGACTAGACCTACCTATCGTTATAGTACTCCATTGGCCATCTCCTGTATACACGGGTAGGTAGACCCATTCTGCCCTCGCCATCCTACTAGTTGACTAGACCTACTTATCGTTATAGTACTCCATTGGGCATCTACAGTACATACGAGAAGTACACCTTGGCATTGTCGAGACCAAGTCACTATTACGTTCGTTGTGTGTTACCACCACATTCACTACTGCACGCGGCCATTACAGTTGGCACAGACTTTAACGTTGGTGGGTTTTAGGGTTTAGGGTCGTTAGTGGTGCTCTTCTGGTCCAGATTAAAAGGACGCTGACTGTGTGTGTCGCAGATATGCCTCGAAAAGTTATCCCGTGACTCTCTCCACTGCACACAAGACCATTGCACCGTCTACCGGTGCGTGTGGGGTGGGGGGAGACCCCGTGAACGTGGGTTTTTTATTTATTTATATATATACCCTAAACCCTAAACCTAAATCTAAAACCCTTGTTTATCTGTGCATGCTATCATCATACGCACCTTAAATACCCACCTCATCCCGTGTGCATGTGCTTATCTTATTCACAGGCGGGGCTGGTTAACGGGGCTCGGGGTGTTGTGGTGGGCTTTAATACTACAGCCGATCGCTTTGGTGTGCGGTCGCCCATTGTCCGCTTCGCCAGCGGTGCTGAGAAAGTGGTCCACTCAGAGACATGGGCACACAAGGTGTTTGGGCGGGAGGTGGCTGCAAGGACTCAGGTGTGTGTATGTGCCAGGGTGTATTAAACTCTAAATGCTCATGTATATATACTTGTATGACTCGTATGTATATATGTATGTATATGTATATATATAGGTGTGTTGTGTTGGATTGGATTTGAATTGAATTGGCTGACAACGATTTCTGGGTGCTCTAGATTTCGAACGGTAGAGAGTGTGGAGAAAAAGAACTTTATAAGGTATCTGCTTCCATGGCAGTACCACAAGGCTGGAGACACATTTTATTCAGTTTAGGGTTTAGGGTCAAACCATACGTTCCTTGTAGGAACCGAGCGGTCTTATTTTGGGGTTTAGGGTTTATGATCCGAGCGGCCTTCTCACGTCTTCTCACGACAAAGTGTCTGCCACTCTGATGTATCCGTGGTGCTCTACTGTTCGCCTGAGCCACAGCTGAACAGCTACTAGCACTGCCGTGTACCGAACTGTTAGCACACGCACACCACCAGCCACGGGCTAATCCCCAAGACACTCATACCACTATCCATGAGGGAACAAACCCAATACCCAAATGAACGAGCTAATGCCCAAACGGAAACGAACAAATACACGATCGGAAATTAACTAATACACAAACGGAAACAAACTAATACACAATCGGAAACAACCTAATACACAACCGGAACAAACTAATACACAACCGGAAACAAACGAATACACAATCGGAAACAAACTAATACATAATCGGAAACAAACTAATACACAATTGAAAACGAACTAATACACAATCGGAAACGAATTAATACACAAACGGAAACAAACTAATACTTAAACGGAAACAACCTAGTACACAAAATACACGATCGGAAATTAACTAATACACAAACGGAAACAAACTAATACACAATCGGAAACAACCTAATACACAACCGGAAACAAACTAATACACAAACGGAAACAAACGAATACACAATCGGAAACAAACTAATACATAATCGGAAACAAACTAATACACAATTGAAAACGAACTAATACACAATCGGAAACGAATTAATACACAAACGGAAACAACCTAGTACACAAAATACACGAACGGAAACAAACTAATACACAATCGGAAACAACCTAATACACAATCGGAAACAACCTAATACACATCGGAAACAAACTAATACGCGAACGGAAACGAATCAATAAACAATCGGAAACGAACTAATACCCAAGCGGAAACGAATTAATACACAATCGGAAACGAACTAATGTCCAAACGGAAACGAACTAATACACAATCGGAAACAACAGGTGCCGCTGAGACTCTCCTGGGCCATCAGTGTGCACAAGTCGCAGGGCATGACGATCGACCTCGTCAATGTCAACATCTCCAAAGTCTTTGGTACGTTTTCCGTTGTTGAATCTTGGGTGGTGCAAAGCCAAGTGATATTGATGACATCTAGTTATTGTGACTTGACATGGTAGTATACCAGAACGATAACTTGAGTGTGACCCGAAAATCAGCTATTAAATTGTACTGTAATAATATATATATATATATATATATATATATATATATATATATATACATATATATATACATATATATATATATATATGTAGATGTAGATGTAGATATAGATATAGATATAGATATATTTAGATATATGTAATTAGATATATATATATATATACATATACATATACATATGTATATATATATGTATAATATAGATATATATAGATACATATATATAGATATATATATATATATTTATATTTATATTCTCCTAGTTAACCCGACTGGACTTCGTAATAGTCCAAATTGACACCATGAGCTAACCCGGAATCAGCTATTAAATCGTATTGTGTTTTATTGTACTCCTAATTAACATGACTTGGCATTCGTTATCTTCCAGAATTCGGCCAGGCATACGTTGCACTGTCGCGAGCTCGTACGCTCGAGGGACTCAAAGTGACGGGATTTACAGCAGCCAACATCAGAGCACACCCCAAGGCACTGCAGTTCTACAAGAAACTCAGACAGGCTACCAAACTAGCAGAGGCGCAGAAGGAAAACGTAATTAAATAAATAATAGTATAGCAGTTAGAGGTGCTAAATGAAAATAAATAAATAAATAATAGTATAGTGTAATTGGAGGTGCAAATACGTAACTCAATGACATAGTATAGTGTAGTTGGACCAATATCAGAGCACACCCCAAGGCACTGCAGTTCTACAAGAAGCTCAGACAGGCTACCAAACTAGCAGAGGCGCAGAAGGAAAAACGGAAATAAATAAATAATAGTATAGTACAGTTAAAGGTGCAAAAGGAAAACGTAAATAAATAAATTATAGTATAGTGTAATTGGAGGTGCGAAAGGAAAACGTAAATCAATGATATAGTATAGTGTAGTTGGACCAATATCAGAGCACACCCCAAGGCATTGCAGTTCTACAAGAAGCTCAGACAGGCTACCAAACTAGCAGAGGCGCAGAAGGAAAACGGAAATAAATAAATATTAGTATAGTACAGTTAAAGGTGCAAAAGGAAAACGTAAATAAATAAATTATAGTATAGTGTAATTGGAGGTGCGAAAGGAAAACGTAAATCAATGATATAGTATAGTGTAGTTGGACCAATATCAGAGCACACCCAAGGCATTGCAGTTCTACAAGAAGCTCAGACGGGCTACCAAACTAGCAGAGGCGCAGAAGGAAAACGTAAATAAATAAATATTCGTATAGTGTCATTGGAGGTGCACACGTCCTTTGCAGAAGGTAAAACGTAAATAAATAAAATCACATGATTGGAGAAGCACGCTTATTGCCTATATACGTATGGGCAACAGATGATACTAACAAGTTCTAAACTCAAGGTGTGTAAACGCTAGACTACAAACCTCTGGTATATATTTAAGTCTAATCAAGAAAGCCAAACGCGAGGCAAAATCAGTAAAAAGAGTTTAGACCATAGCACAGACTGAGTAAGCTTTACTCATTTACGTAAAAATGGTCTAAAGTTTGTGTCTCGTATCGTTCTCACATCTACATCCATTGTACCGAATTTCTGTTCTCCTGTCATGTGGCCTATCTGTACGGTAGCATGAGGCCAAGACCAGTAGATAGTCAGCCGACCTTGACCCGCGTTGATGATTGGGAACGGGCCTTATACTTACTTATGCTTGCAGAATAAATACCTTGACATCTTAGCCGTTCCCCTAGAGTGTGCGCGTGTACTCGATATCTGGTATGTTC
>LUCW03000260.1:27500-33544 GCA_001586965.3 Sphaeroforma sirkka
TATACATATTTACTATTGGAAACTACAAAGACCCATAATAACCCTAATAACACATAGTCCATCGCTTACGAACTGCATACTGGAGCAGCACTATGCTGTCTTAATCCCCGACTGTTTATTGATGAGAGTGCCGGTACAATACGAAAGTCACATGGTATATATTTCCTGACGATGCTGGGCCTACTCCCCTCACACGTTGGTCTGGTTCGATATCACTATGAACCTCCACCCTGTGGGAACTTCAAAACCATCGCGCCGTGGACTAAGAATGCGACCAAGAGGTTGAACGAGGTAAGTATTGCAATTTCCCTACTTTTGGTATTATATATATATATATATGTGTGTGTGTGTGTGTGTGTGTGTGTGTGTGTGTGTATGTGTGTATGTGTGTGTGTGTGTGTGTGTGTGTGTGTGTGTGTGTGTGTGTGTGTGTGTGTGTGTGTGTGTGTGTGTGTGTGTGTGTGTGTATGTGTATATATATATATATATATGTGTGTGTGTGTGTGTGTGTGTGTGTGTGTGTGTGTGTGTGTGTGTGTGTGTGTAAACTTCGATAATTACTAGGTTTCAAACTATATTAAACTAAAATACAATTTAGTCAGTTAGGATTTAGCAGTGGTAGCTTGTGTAAGAATGATCGGGACTGCCTCTTGTTAAGAGCCTAAATATCCTCGATCACACAGGGCGTACCTCTAGCTGTTCTTTATTGAATAATTTTCACTAGAAGTACTAAGTGTTCATGACCACTTGCCTAATTTGTAAATAGACATAATAACGTAAGTCACGTTAATACATTAGCTGATATAAATAAAGTTCCATCTGAAGAAAAGTTAAAAAAAAAAAAAAGACTTATTGGATTTTGGAGATTGGCGGGAGGACCAAAATCTATGTAGTAGTTCGGAGATTATAAAATTTAGTTTATAATATCCTACATCTACTGATGTCTCAAATAGGTCCAAGTAGATGAGTCATACCAAAGACTCAGGCTATTGGAGCCATCAAATTGAATCTAGAACACTTTGGAAATATTGGAAAAAGAGCTTGTACTAAATTATTTAAAATACAAATAAAAACCAATTTATTATCTCAATTGATCTTGATATTTTAGACTGACCGGAGGCCGTATTTCTACATAGCCCCCAGTAGCTTTTAGAACTACGAACGTACGTTAAGATACGATCTAGTTGGTAAAGCGAAAACCAAAGTAAAAACGGTTTCGGTCATGACTTATCGAGTAAGTATGTGCCTATATGTACGAGTTCAAGACTCATGTTGTACTCTATGTCGTTTATGTAAACTTCGATGGAAATTACTAGGTTTCAAACTATATTAAACTAAAATACAATTTAGTCAGTTAGGATTTAGCAGTGGTAGCTTGTGTAAGAATGATCGGGACTGCCTCTTGTTAAGAGCCTAAATATCCTCGATCACACAGGGCGTACCTCTAGCTGTTCTTTATTGAATAATTTTCACTAGAAGTACTAAGTGTTCATGACCACTTGCCTAATTTGTAAATAGACATAATAACGTAAGTCACGTTAATACATTAGCTGATATAAATAAAGTTCCATCTGAAGAAAAGTAAAAAAAAAAAAAAAAAGACTTATTGGATTTTGGAGATTGGCGGGAGGACCAAAATCTATAAGTAGTAGTTCGGAGATTATAAAATTTAGTTTATAATATCCTACATCTACTAATGTCTCAAATAGGTCCAAGTAGATGAGTCATACCAAATACTCGGGCTATTGGAGCCATCAAAGTGAATTTAGAACACTTTGGAATTATTGGAAAAAGAGCTTGTACTAAATCATTTAAAATACAAATAAAAACCAATGTATTATCTCAATTGATCTTGATATTTTAGACTGACCGGAGGCCGTATTTCTACATAGCCCCCCAGTAGCTTTTAGAACTACGAACGTACGTTAAGATACGATCTAGTTGGTAAAGCGAAAACCAAAGTAAAACGGTTTCGGTCATGACTTATCGAGTAAGTATGTGCCTATATGTACGAGTTCAAGACTCATGTTGTACTCTATGTCGTTTAGTATTTGGTCCAGTAACCATTTCCGATGTAGGCGCCTTACGTTTATTATTTGGTAAGGTAATAGCCAAAGGCTGTTCTTCATTAGTGAGTAAGTTTGAACAATTTTCTGCACTGTTGGTAAGCAGATCAGAAAGTTTAGTCACGTAGGAAGTAGGTGGCAAATAGGGAATTTCAGATCCGTCAGGGTTTGTAGTCACCTGAGGAAACCCTTTTCGTTTATCTCGTGTGTTCTTATGTAAACGCTTATTCCATTTCTTATTAAAGATACGAAGAAAGTCGCGAGATTCACGAAATGCATCGGAGGTTAGCCAAGCTACTGTCCCATCCATGAAACGGGTCTTGTAGTAAGTGTAACCGTCTTCGGATGTTTTGTCAATTATATCTTTGACTTGTGACTCCATAACTGGTATATCAGAATCAAATGAGCGAGCGAATGAGAGTTCGGAGGTAGGGATACGGTGAGTGCCTAGATTGGTTGCGCTAGTACCATCAATGTTATTCACTTCGTAAGTATCACTCTTCTCATCATGGTAGGAAATAACAAAAGGTCCTATCGTCTTAGAAGAGAGTTCGGTAACGTTGGCGTTTCGATTTATAATGTTAACGTAATTGCCGACTTTGAACTGAACAATGTTCTTAGTGTTATTCCATCGGTCATACGCTTTAAGTAGGACGCGATTCTTGTGCTCAGTAAACAGGGGTAAACAACGTTCTGCATATGCTCGATCTTTTGTAGCCACGGGATAGCGTGTTTCTCAGGCGCAGTTTTACGTGTCTTATTTGCACCCTGCGTTTGAGGTTTGTAAGGAACACCACGCCTATGGGTCATGCCTGATATGAGTATAAGTGCCTCCATTACGTCGGTACAAAACTCACTACCGTTATCAGAACATAGTACTCAGGGGGAAACCGAAGTCATTAAAGACGTGATAGCATAATTCTGCCACTGTTTGTGGACGTTTGTTCGGTATTGCATACAAAAGCAAGTTATAGGCCGAAGCCACACGCAGAAATGACAGATATATACATCGCCAGTATGCTTGGATCGCGGAGTTTAACCAAATCGACTATGACTCGGCGCATCGGTTGGTCTTCTGTCACACTTTTAGGGTGCCCAACCGTATCGCTTGATCTGGTTCTTTTCACAATCAGTACAGCGTCGGTATACTTCACGTATGGTTTCTTTCAGCGCCGGGTGATCAAGCCCTGCACGAATAGCCATTTTATAAGTATGCTCATATGCTCGATGCGTTAAATTATGTATAATTTTAACTCTACTTTCGAGCTCCTCTAAGTAAGTCAGTCAGATTCGGCGTAACGCTGGCTGGATGAACCATAGTCCTGTTGGAAAGGGCAACCTCAGTATCAGGAGGGGTAGAGTCCTGAGATACATAATTGACAACATTGGATTGTTGAAGTATCTTCTTCAGTTGTTTCGCAACTCCTGGCTGTTCTTTAAGCAGCGCTTTAAGTAGTTGAGTGCGAGCTTCAGGTTCTCTTAGAGTTTTGAGTCTTTGATCCATGGCCTTAGCTAGTTCCATGTTTTTTACGATCTAATACCGTTTCAATCGGCATTACCTCGACTGCAATTTTGTTGGGTGCATGTGTTGTACGAGTCTTGAGCTTTTGTTCAAACTCTTTGGAGCTCTTCTAGTTTAGCTAAGAATTCGGTTGAGGGTTTCCACTTGAGTGGTACCTGCAGGACCGATGCGACAAACAATGGTGTGTTTCCAAGGCGTCTTCTTAATAGAATAGGATCCCTGATACAAGAACGTGTCGGTTTCACGGTCGACATAAATAAGGTTCGTCTTGAATCATATTAATTAAATCACGTATCCATGGGTCGGGTTACGTAAGGGACAACACAGCGTAATGGTAGATTTAGTAATATTAGCATAATTTAACAACTGTGCGATAAGTTGACAAGGTGGGTTAGCCCACGCATTATGCTTTTAATAAGTCAAGCTGAAATGCATCACCTTTAGGATGAGTCAACGACCTATATTCAGAAACCTGTTTGTTATGTTCTGCGGCGAACATATCAGCAGTAAATGGACCCCATCGTGATTGAGCGAGGTTAAACCATTTCTTATTTAGCATCCAATCGGTTGCTAATAACTCCTTGACTGTTTTTCTGGTAGTCGGGCACAAGTCGAGAGAGCATGTCAGGAAGATGGTTATGTATTCCTGATATGTGTTATATTAAAAGCGAACTTGGCAATAATGTCATGCCAGCGGCTCACTTGTAACTGTGAATCAGGGTTCATATCTTTTAAGTATGTTAAAGACTTTTGATCACAGGCGACAGTAAAGTAACTTCCATAAAGGTAGTCTTTAAACTGTCTTAGCGCAGTAACTATAGCAAGGAGCTCTTGTTTAACGGTAGGGTAATTCCGTTGACTCTTATTATAACTCTTGCTAAAGAATTGTATGTAGCGCGGTTTACCATTTATCGTTTGGTAAAACCTCCACCCACCGCTCGATCTGAAGCGTCGGTTGCTACTTGGAATGGGACACCATCCACGGGGTACTTCATGATGGGTGCGTCCATTACTTTGCTTTTGACTAGTTTAAATGCATCATCACATTCTTTAGTCAAAGCTTTCCCAAAGGTCCTTTGTGCAGCCGTAGGTGACTGAAGAAGGCTTTAAGTAATGAGAAAGATGCGGTACCGAATCCGAGAAAAGTTAACAAACCCACACACAGAGTTCACATCTCTTCCAGTGGTGGTGTTGATAAATCCAGCAGAAACTGTTTCTTGCCAGGATCAATTTCTACCCCTGCTGCAGATACTTTGTAGCCAAGTAAGTGTATAGTATCTTTAGCAAAAGAACACTTGTCTTCGTTAATCTTAAGTTTAGCATGATTAAGTCGCTTTAAGACTTCTTTAACGAGTTTAGCATGTTCATGTGCTGTCTTTGTAAAGATAACTATATCATCTAAATAGACTGATACGTTATACGACAGGTCCGCAAATAGTTCCATAATAACTTGTTGGAAGAAAGAGGTAACATGTGTAAGCCTTCAGGTGCACCTTTAAACTGGTACTGCTTACCTTGCCAAGTAAAGAAAAAGTATTTCCTATGAGGCTGATATATTTTGTAGTTGATGGAACGCAGCTTTTAAGTCTATCTTGGAAAGATAGTCGCACCCTCCATTTTGCGTAGTATCTCGCTTATCTTAGGTAAGGAAAACTATGTTGCGGAATTAGTTTGTTGATTGGCGACAGGTCTAGTACTACTCTTGTTTTACTAAACGTTCCATCAGATTTATATTGATCGACCGCTAAAGAGAGCTAAGTTAACTGGGGTTGCATCATAATTGATTTCAATTAGACCCTGTTTTAAGCAATCTTCGATTTGGGTTTTGACAACGTCTTTGTGTCTCCAACTCACGTAGTTATGTGAAGGACACTTTAACTTAGAGAGAAGTCGACGTTTGTTAAGTCAAGTCTAACGTACCCATTAGAAAGAACTTAAACATACACCAGTCAGTTATTGCAATGCTTCCTGTTTTGTATAATTAAGTCCATGATTATATCGGTGAAGTGCGGAATCATATCCTTTGCTTCACCTTCCGGAGGTTTTGAGTATCTTTAACATATTATCATCTGACCAGTCTTTATTCGGGTCTAGCCCATTAGGCAGACCAGTGAGTGTTATACCTAAACTGAGAAGATCAGGTCATACCTATAATTAAATCGTATTTCTGGAACATGTCAGTAACGATTAGGTGAGATCTTCACTTCTCTTCTATCTGACAGCATTATGTGTGCGGAGTCAATGGCTTGTTCGCAAAAGTATAACTTTGCCATTTCCCAAGATTAAATCAGTTGTTTCGTTATGGACAGCCATATCTGTAGCGTAGGCTACTCGGCGTAAAAGATAGCAGAGACTTCAGCCCTGGATCAAATAAGTGCCATAACTTTTTCTCCATTTACGAAACCTGTTTGAAGATACGTTCATCTCCTTTGGTATAGATTTTTTATTGAACATTT
>LUCW03000261.1:0-7500 GCA_001586965.3 Sphaeroforma sirkka
CTAAACTCGTTAAAAAGTAGTCTTAAAGCGACTTAATCATGCTAAACTTAAGATTAACGAGACAAGTGTTCTTTTGCTAAAGATACTATACACTTACTTGGCTACAAAGTATCTGCAGCAGGGGTAGAAATTGATCCTGGCAAGAAACAGTTTCTGTTGGATTTATCAACACCAATTACTGGAAGAGATGTGAACTCTGTGTGTGGGTTTGCTAACTTCTTCTCGGATTCGGTACCGCATCTTTCTCATTACTTAAAGCCTTTCAGTCACCTACGGCTGCACAAAGGACCTTTGGGAAAGCTTTGGACTAAAGAATGTGATGATGCATTTAAACTAGTCAAAAGTAAAGTAATGGACGCACCCATCATGCAGTACCCTGTGGATGGTGTCCCATTCCAAGTAGCAACCGACGCTTCAGATCGAGCGGTGGGTGGAGTGCTTTACCAAACGATAAATGGTTAACCGCGCTACATACAATTCTTTAGCAAGAGTTATAATAAGAGTCAACGGAATTACCCTACCGTTAAACAAGAGCTCCTTGCTATAGTTACTGCGCTAAGACAGTTTAAAGACTACCTTTATGGAAGTTACTTTACTGTCGCCTGTGATCAAAAGTCTTTAACATACTTAAAAGATATGAACCTGATTCACAGTTGGTGAGCCGCTGGCATGACATTATTGCCAAGTTCGCTTTTAATATAACACACATACCAGGAATACATAACCATCTTCCTGACATGCTCTCTCGACTTGTGCCCGACTACCAGAAAACAGTCAAGGAGTTATTAGCAACCGATTGGATGCTAAATAAGAAATGGTTCAACCTCGCTCAATCACATGGGGTCCATTTACTGTTGATATGTTCGCCGCAGAACATAACAAACAGGTTTCTGAATATAGGTCGTTGACTCATCCTAAAGGTGATGCATTTCAGCTTGACTTATCAAAGCATAATGCGTGGGCTAACCCACCTTGTCAACTTATCGCACAGTTGTTAAATTATGTTAATATTACTAAATCTACCATTACGCTGTGTTGTCCCTTACGTAACTCCGACCCATGGATACGTGATTTAATTAATATGATTCAAGACGAACCTATTTATGTCGACCGTGAAACCGACACGTTCTTGTATCAGGGATCCTATTCTATTAAGAAGACGCCTTGGAAACACACCATTGTTTGTCGCATCGGTCCTGCAGGTACCACTAAGTGGAAACCCTCAACCGAATTCTTAGCTAAACTAGAGGAGTCTAAAGATTTTGAACAAAAGCTCAAGACTCGTACAACACATGCACCCAACAAGATTGCAGTCGAGGTAATGCCGATTGAAACGGCATTAGATCGTAAAAAACATGGAACTAGCTAAGGCCATGGATCAAAGACTCAAAACTCTAAGAGAACCTGAAGCTCGCACTCAACTACTTAAAGCGCTGCTTAAAGAACAGCCAGGAGTTGCGAAACAACTGAAGAAGATACTTCAACAATCCAATGTTGTCAATTATGTATCTCAGGAGTCTACCCCTCCTGATACTGAGGTTGCCCTTTCCAACAGGACTATGGTTCATCCAGCCAGCGTTATGCAGAATCTGACTGACTTAGAGGAGCTCGAAAGTAGAGTTAAAATTATACATAATTTAACGCATCGAGCATATGAGCATACTTATAAAATGGCTATTCGTGCAGGGCTTGATCACCCGGCGCTGAAAGAAACATACATACGTGAAGTATACCGACGCTGTACTGATTGTGAAAAGAACCAGATCAAGCGATACGGTTGGGCACCCCTAAAAAGTGTGACAGAAGACCAACCGATGCGCCGAGTCATAGTTGATTTGGTTAAACTCCCGCGATCCAAGCATACTGGCGATGTATATATCTGTCATTTCTTATGTGTGGCTTCGGGCTATAACTTGCTTTATGCAATACCGAACAAACGTCCACAAACAGTGGCAGAATTATGCTATCACGTCTTCAATGACTTCGGTTTCCCCCGAGTACTATGTTCTGATAACGGTAGTGAGTTTTGTACCGACGTAATGGAGGCACTTATACTCGTATCAGGCATGACCCATAGGCGTGGTGTTCCTTACAAACCTCAAACGCAGGGTGCAAATGAGACACGTCATAGAGAACTTAAGAAACTCTTGCGTACCGCACTAGACGACGTTGAGGATATGTGGCCTTATCATTTGAAATGGGTTCAGACTCAAATGAATAGCTGCATGAATCCTCAAACTGGAACACTCCCGTTTCACTATTTCTTTGGCCGCTATAGTGAATAACAAGCAACGTTTGATAAAACTGCGCCCGAGAAACACGCTACCCCGTGGCTACAAAAGATCGAGCATATGCAGAACGTTGTTTACCCTGTTTACTCGAGCACAAGAATCGTGTCCTACTTAAAGCGTATGACCGATAGAATAACACTAAGAACATTGTTCAGTTCAAAGTCGGCGATTACGTTAACATTATAAATCGAAACGCCAACGTTACCGAACTCTCTTCTAAGACGATAGGACCTTTTGTTATTTCCTACCATGATGAGAAGAGTGATACTTATGAAGTGAATAACATTGATGGTACTAGCGCAACCAATCTAGGCACTCACCGTATCCCTACCTCCGAACTCTCATTCGCTCGCTCATTTGATTCTGATGTACCAGTTATGGAGTCACAAGTCAAAGATATAATTGACAAAACATCCGAAGACGGTTACACTTACTACAAGACCCGTTTCATGGATGGGACAGTAGCTTGGCTAACCTCCGATGCATTTCGTGAATCTCGCGACTTTCTTCGTATCTTTAATAAGAAATGGAATAAGCGTTTACATAAGAACACACGAGATAAACGAAAAGGGTTTCCTCAGGTGACTACAAACCCTGACGGATCTGAAATTCCCTATTTGCCACCTACTTCCTACGTGACTAAACTTTCTGATCTGCTTACCAACAGTGCAGAAAATTGTTCAAACTTACTTACTAATGAAGAACAGCCTTTGGCTATTACCTTACCAAATAATAAACGTAAGGCGCCTACATCGGAAATGGTTACTGGACCAAATACTAAACGACATAGAGTACAACATGAGCCTTGAACTCGTACATATAAGCACATACTTACTCGATAAGTCATGACCAAAACCGTTTTTACTTTGGTTTTCGCTTTACCAACTAGATCGTATCTTAACGTACGTTCGTAGTTCTAAAAGCTACTGGGGGCTATGTAGAAATACGGCCTCCGGTCAGTCTAAAATATCAAGATCAATTGAGATAATACATTGGTTTTATTTGTATTTTAAATAATTTAGTACAAGCTCTTTTTCCAATATTTCCAAAGTGTTCTAAATTCACTTTGATGGCTCCAATAGCCTGAGTATTTGGTATGACTCATCTACTTGGACCTATTTGAGACATTAGTAGATGTAGGATATTATAAACTAAATTTTATAATCTCCGAACTACTACTTATAGATTTTGGTCCTCCCGCCAATCTCCAAAATCCAATAAGTCTTTTCTTTTTTTTAAACTTTTTCTTCAGATGGAACTTTATTTATATCAGCTAATGTATTAACTTGACTTACGTTATTATGTCTATCTACAAATTAGGCATGTGGTCATGAACACTTACTACTTCTAGTGAAAATTATTCAATAAAGAACAGCTAGAGGTACGCCCTGTGTGATCGAGGATATTTAGGCTCTTAACAAGAGGCAGCCCGATCATTCTTACACAAGCTACCACTGCTAAATCCTAACTGACTAAATTGTATTTTAGTTTAATATAGTTTGAAACCTAGTAATTTCCATCGAAGTTTACAGGAGCTAGAGTCGCTGCTTTTTATACTCAAGAGCTCGAGTGGCTGGTTTATACTCGGGAGCTAGAGTTGCTGGTTCATACTCGGGAGCTAGAGTCGCTGCTTTTTATACTCAAGAGCTCGAGTGGCTGGTTTATACTCGGGAGCTAGAGTTGCTGGTTTATGCTCCAGAGCTTGAGTTCGATATCCGAGAACAAAGTTATATTGAAGATAAAGTATTAGAACTGTGCACGTTGGCGCTTACGTGTCCGTGTCTGCAAAGCTTTGTGGTAGGCCGCGATAATTTTGGCATCATAAAAAGCTCCTGCTGTTTCCCACGTTTGTTCGCCTCCTCGCCATCTCACCAGGTATTCCAACTTCTCCGTCTCATCAATCGTACGGTGTGTGATAATATGGCGAAACTTCACCCCTCCTTCGGTCTATAAGTCTTCGTTAATTGGTGGGTCTGTGCGTCTATGCACTAAACGGAGGAGTTCCACCCGTACCGGTTTGTCCTTGAATTCTGGCGGGGCGGAACCATCTTTGTTCGCTAACTCATAGCGTTGACCGTGTCTAGCTCTGACTACATATGGACCAAACAATGGCCGCATGGCTTTCGTTGTTCGGCCTTCTGATCGTACCATGACCACATCTCCTTCGTCGAAATATACCAAGTCGTGAGCATGCAGGCGATCAAATGTCGTCGTAAGCTTGCCTGTATACTTCTTAGTAATGTGGTGGAGGGTCGGCAATATAGTGTCCTGTAACTGGTCTAATCGTTGTGCCCAGGTGTCATTCGTCATCGGCTGGGAATCCGGTAACTCGTCTGTGAAATCGGCAAACGGAACATGGCGGCGGCCAAAGTACACGCTAAACGGTGCACTCTTGTGGCGGCGGGATATCCGAAGGTTTTGGTATAGCATCGTAAACGGAAGGCGTTCGTCCCATCGAAGGGGAACTGCCTCACAGCATTGTCGAATAGACCGTGTAATCTCCTTGTGACGCCGTTCTACCGCGCCCAGCACTTGGGGTCAGTATGGTGGAGACACCTTATGTAGCATCCCCACTTCTTGGACCAGAAGCTCCACTATCTTGTTGGTGAACTCCTTCCCCATGTCTGTTTGGATTTTACGGAGGAAGCCATGTTCGCCAAAAATATCTATGAGTGTCTGTGTCGTGGTTTCCTTTGTCTTGTCCGGTGTGGCTCGAAGGGTAGAATAGCCTGTGACAATGTCCAAGACGTGAAGAATATAATTGTTCTTGCGTCTGGACTCCAGTGGCATCGGGATGTAGTCCACTTGAATATGGTCCCACGGATAGCGTGCATCGATGCTAATCATCGGGTGAAAACCTTTACGAAGTGTGTCCTGTCCCAAACATGTGCCACATTGCCGCTTAACCTCTGCGGCTAACTCAAGTGCCCCTGGCCAAACGTGACCGTTCTGACGAAGTTGTTGGACTGTGTCCGCCGCCCCATGATGTCCTTGTTCGTGTTGCGCTTGCGTGAGTTTCGTACGACGCTGTTTCTCCTCCGGACTCGCTTGTGCAAACGCCGGTTGACCCTCTGCATCTGCCATTGCCACTGAGAGTTCTCGCGCTGTGTCTAAGCACATGGCATATTTGTATGCTTTGGTTCTGCATAACCAAGTCGCTGTGAAAACAGCGGGTCCAGTTTGAACCCATTGGGACACCCACCCGTGCTACTTATATATATATATATATATATATATATATATATATATATATATATATATATATATATATATATATATATATATATATATATATATATATATATATATATATATATATATATATATATATTACATCATACATACATACACACAACATCATCATATATTGTCATCAACACATATACATATCATCAATGTATATATATATATATATTATTATATATACATATATATATACATATAATATTATATATATATATATATATATATATATAATATATTATACATATCAATACACAATCATCATCATCAATATCATGCATAATATACATATAATACATGTTATTATAATATTACATATGTATTATTATTATAATATATATGTTAATATTAATATTGCATTACATATTATATACATATATAATAATATTACATGTTATTATATTAACATATGTATGCATATATAATATACATAATACATATACATGCATGTATTACATACATGTCATTGCATATTACATATACATATACATGATTACATTACTATACAACATATATATGACATGCATATATATATACATATGTACTAACGCATTACATTGATATGCTATACATTATGTGCGTGACTTATCATTGTATATACGTGTTGTATAGTATATATATATATATATATATATATATATATATATATATATATATATACATATATATATATATATATATATATATATATATATATATATATATATAGACGTATATTATATCTATATTAAAAAATATATAAATACATATATGTATATATTCTTATATATATATATATATATATATATATATATATATATATATATATATATATATATATATATATATATTGAAACTGATCTTAATTACTTAGCATGCGGCTTTTTTTATCATGAATGGAGTGGTGTTGCATCCTTATTCTTTGTCACTTCTAAGTGAATCATCATGTAGACAGATGTTCTGCCTTACGATGTACATCTTTCTCATTTATTCCGTATGCATTTATGTATGCATGTATGTATGTTCAGCTCTCCCACCACTGCGTAGGCACTGTATAGATAAGTGTACTGTGCTCAACAGGGTCGTGTGATACGTTACATTGGCCTCGTAATCATGCGCATCATATGACGGGCAAATACACTAACCCATCCTTGCCAAAAACATTTTGCCGTGGTATACATACTGTCGGCAGACAGCGGTTCTGGGTTGTGTTTTATTGTATTGTATGTGCCTTCGATGCCAATACAAATATCTAATCTTCGTTGGTGACACCCGTTTTAAATCGTATGGCACTTCTATATAGCCAAGATGCAGATCGGGTTGTCTCTGACAATATTCACCTCACGTACACTACTCCGATACGTCAGTGCCCCGTCGCGGAAGCTGAACTACGAAGCCTTAATATGAACGTTTATATTCTGTTGTCGACACTTCATGCATTTTATTAAATACCTGTACTACTTACGCTCCCCAAACTTGCTCACCCCAAGCTTCTAATTTGACGGCAAAAGGGCAGAGGTTGTCGTATTCTGCAATAGGGCTGTATTGCCAGATTCCTCGAGAATATTCATGTCTCACATATACACACACCCACTGCAATATTCAATACCCAAATTTTCACATTCGTTCCTAGTTCCACCTCAGCTCAGGAGGCTCAGGGTGACGGGCGATATAATGGTATACATAGGCACAGTGATGGTTACATATGCTATATCAAGTTTGTGAATCCTCTGCAATATCCAATACCCGATTTCACATACCCATCCCCAATTTCACCTCAGATATTGGCTTACATAATGTGAACACTTCTAAATACTATACAAGTTCAATGGCGTTCAAAAGGTCAGTGAGGGCTCCACATTTTTGTTTTGGTGATTGGTGGAAATGCTCGCACTATACCGGCACACCCGTCTAAGTCTCTTTAATTGCAAACTATCCCATTCAATCGAGTGATTAGTTCTACGGCCAAGACAAGCAAAGCGACTAT
>LUCW03000261.1:15000-17500 GCA_001586965.3 Sphaeroforma sirkka
GAGTGGCGTGTTCTTGATTCCGCATCTCGAGCAATATAAGCCTTCGGGTCGTCCCACCCGTACCAGCTGTAATAACAATTGTACAAAGTCCAATGATACACACACATATATATACACACATACACACATACACATACACACACACACATATATATATATATATATATATATTATATTATATTATATTATATGTGAGATTCGAAATCAAGTGCTAATTAACGAAAAAAATTCTGTCAATTGAAGAATGATATGAAGTTGGTAAACGTTGGATGCCAATATTAGGGCCCTAGTATATATTTGTGTGTGTGAAAATGTAAATATTTTGGTTCACAATAATTTTGATAATTCGCATGGCCAAATTCTACCCCAAAGCTCGGTACTCCGGCCCTGGGGCTGATCACATATTATATTTATATATATACATACATATATATATATGTATATGTATATATCAGTTATATATATATATATATATATATCAGTTGCATATATATATATATATATATATATATATATATATATATATATATATATATATATATATATATCAGTTGAATCTCGTTGACAGCCGTTCGCCTTGCGCCCAGCTCGTGTAGTCCGGCTTAAGTGTCACAGTTGCTGTCTACCATGGGCTGTACTCGCCTTCTCATACACATTCTACACCTGAGTTGTTGGGGGCCGATGCGTCCACCTCACATCCCATATCTATGATCAACCCCAATATGCGACCCTCTAGTAAACGACGGTACTGCTTGTCGCGATAGAACCTCTTTATATGCTCTACTAGCCTGAACGCCAAGTGTGTTGTACCATTGGCACTAATATCCATTTCCGTGTGTTCCGGAATCCAATAGGGCGAAATAACGGGGCCGACCAAAGTGGCGGCCACGGCCACCGAAGTGTTTCTCATGGAGCGCATGAGCGGCATGCTCTCGGCATGGGGCCAAGCCACAGACGCGCAAATCCTTGACTTGCAGAAGACTACTAATGTGTACTGGAAACAGCACTATTCCGACTACATGGCTTCCAGAGATGCCAGTTCCTTGTTGTCTGTGTTGAGCTCGACATTATTTGCGCCGCGTGGGGGGAAAGGGGCAGGGACCACGGTGTATGTAGGACACGATACGAATATCGAGGCTATCGGACAGCTTCTGGACCTTCGGTATGTGGTGTTAGTCGTGTAGATAGGCATATGCGCGTGTTTTGGTATTGCATGTACTGGACAGCGGTGGATACGTTGAATACTCGAGCTGACTCACATAGCTACTTCCGTATGTCAGTGCTCTACGGCAGTACTATGTGTACTGTTGTGGGTATTCTCAGACTATGGCTATGGGATACTTCTGGTCTCGTTTTCGGCAATATGCAAGACACTCGAACGTTACAGTTGCACGCTGAGTGGTTGCACTATATACATACCGCCGGTTTGCATGGTGCCCAATGATTCTGCAGGCACGCGCATGTCTTGCTATGAGACATTTGGGTGCAGTGGTACTGTATTGTTTTAGTTCGGTCCAACACTGTTGACACATATAGGCAATACATTGAAGGCAATTCTCAATTGTCAGAACCGGTGGAGCTTTAGGGTTTTAGTGGTTTTAGAGTTTATCCTAACTCAAATCGGTAGGTACAGGTATTATCTCAGAGCGTACCATAGAGCAATTGCTACTATACTAGCGTACCATTGTATACATACCCCTAACAATATCATGCACGCGTGTGCACACGAACACTGCTCAGGTACATCGACCCGAGGTTCGGCGAAGAAGCAGCAGCGCCTATGTCTCGCCTTGTGTTTAACCTCCACGAAGGACCCCTAGAAGACAGCGATACCAACGAGACTAAGGTCACTCACAGTTCGGAGCCCCAGCGCTATGTATCTGCACGCTATTACAGCACAACTCTGGATGGAGATGTAATGCCCGATGATGGGGCCACTGTAACCTTTCTGGGTGACCAGCGACTGCAACGTATTAGTGAGGATTTGTTCAAGGCCAGGGTGGCTGCGATGTTAAACATGGATTGTATTTAGTTGATGAGCACGGAAGGCAAAGTAGTGGGCCTGTGGCTGCCAAGGATAGCATAGTATGAGTGTAGAATGAATATATATATATATATGTATGTATGTATGTGCATATATAGTTTAAGGCTAACTTAAGTATGTGTGTGGTGAGAGGGTATCAGATTATTCAACGCTCGACAAGGCGAGGCAATTGTGCGTCAAAGTAGAGGGCTATCGCTTTGCTTTGGAAGTCAGTGGAATGTCATCAATCTTTTGTAGTGGAGTTATTGTAGGTAATTTACCTTACAAGTGACTGGAGGTAATTGGTTAGTGAGATCTATAGATTCGCATAGCGAAGGCTGTTTGCAGTGCAGAGACACGTGCTTTTTACTTAAGCAGGGGTGCTGTTTTGATCGCATCTGTGACCACCTAGTGATGTTTGCTGGTCGGTTTGTGAAGGTGACGAGGGTGGTCTATGTGTGTGTTAGTGGTCTGTTG
>LUCW03000262.1:0-17500 GCA_001586965.3 Sphaeroforma sirkka
CTCAAATCTTGGGGCCGAAGCTGAGGACGCCATAACTCTCGACACAACAGTGGTTGGATCTCTCAATCTCGACGCCAATTGAACCGCACTGAAGCGCTCTTGAAGGAGCTAGCGGCAGCGACAGTTGTGGACCCCTCTATCGTGTCCCCTTGGCTGATATTCTTCCTATGCAAGAAGAAGAAAAAATCGGGCCCAGTTTCGAACTCCGAGACCTACTGGTTTACCAGCCAGTATGTTTACCACTAAGCCAGTTACCACTGGCGAGAGAAAATATTTCAAAATTTAATCTCTATAGCTCTGATGCTACCATTGACCATCCTCTTGACAAACCTAACCCTGTCAGAGGATATGATCGTATGGAACTCGATGAGGCTTACCATCCTCGTAATATCGACCCTCATTTGCCAACTAACCCTGGGATCACGATTTTGGCAATCGCTACACCAGTACCTCGTTAGAGAGTTCCCGCTCTAATCCTGAGGATGAGGAAGTGAGAACCAGACATACTCGTCTCAGGCTATTACGCTCTGGTATGCAAGTCCTTGAGGACCGTCTGTTGAATGACTCTGACCTTGACGATAGGAAAGCGGATAACATTGCTATCTAATCGATAACAAGAGAAAGGAAATAGACACCATCTTGGCACTAACGGCCCGTAGCACTGAGCATGAGCCTCGTGAACACTTAGAACCAAGCTTTTATAAAGCAGCTAGGTAACGCGCAGGCTGAGGTCGATTTCTCTACTAATGAGAGTACAGTGGAACACTGAAGGCCTTCGACCAACTTAAAGAGTCTGCCAGCCTTGGGATAAGCAGATGATGAATGCCTTTATTCATTTCTGTGAGCCAGGTGAATGGCGAACTATATTGAAGGCTCATGAGCCCAACTGGAAAGCCCTACCCTGGCACCAGTTGCGTGATAATATACTTAACACCTTTTTTTTGAAGATGCACGTGACCGTGAACTTCTAGAGTCTCGCAAGTTCTTTGCGAACGATACCACACTATTCGAGGTGCTCTAGCTCATATGACACATATGAATACTCGGATGGGTGGTCGTACCTATACTGGCGAATATTTATTAATTTGTCAGATGATGGAGACTCTGAGAGCTAACCTCTTTAAGAAAGTCAATGATGACATCATCGCCTATGGTGTTTTGCGATCTATGCCTTGGTCTGTCTTTGAGAAGATAGTTCACAAGCATACCAATTCCTCTACTAGAGTACTTAGTACCACGAGCTACACCCAGCCCACTAAGCGAAACGCAGTAGAGACTAATACTGCGCGTAGTACTAAGAAACCTCGCACTACTACTGGAGGGGGTACTGGCTCTACTTCTACCGAACCGAAAGGTGAAAACAAGGTGAGAGCGCCTTGCAAGTAGTGTGGTTACAACCTCACAAAACGTAATGGCAAGTGGAATGGTAGACACGACCCTGTTAAGTGTGCACCAGGCAAGCCAGATTTTGGACACTATATGAAAGAGTGTGCTACTTGCAAGGGTACTAACGGTTGGCACAAAGAGGATTGCAAGGACTTACCGGACGTCCAAGTTAAGCACTGACAGTACCATATGTGTGCACTAGAGCAAGATTATGAGAAAATGTTCAATAAAATACATACCAAAGGAGATGAACGTATCTTTCAAGCAGTTTTCGTAAATGGAGAAAAAGTTATGGCACTATTTGATCCAGGGGCTGAAGTCTCTGCTATCTCACGCCGAGTAGCCTACGCTACAGATATGGCTGTCCATAACGAAACAACTGATTTAATCTTGGGAAATGGCAAAGTTACTACTTGCGAACAAGCCATTGACTATGCACACATAATGCTGTCAGATAGAAGAGAAGTGAAGACTCACCTAATCGTTACTGACATGTCTCAGAAATACGATTTAATTATAGGTATGACTGATCTTCTCAGTTTAGGTATAACACTCACTGGTCTGCCTAATGGGCTAGACCCGAATAAAGATCAGTCAGATGATAATATGTTAAAGATACCTAAACCTCCGGAAGGTGAAGCAAAGGATATGATTCCGCACTTCACCGATATAATTATGGACTTAATTATACAAAACAGGAAGATTGCAATAACTGACTAGTGTATGCTTAAGTTCTCTAATGGGTACGTTAGACTTGACTTAACAAACTTCGACTTCTCTAAGTTAAAGTGTCCTTCACATAACTACGTGAGTTGGAGACACAAAGACGTTGTCAAAACCCAAATCGAAGATTGGTTAAAACAGGGTCTAATTGAAATCAATTATGATGCAACCCCAGTTAACTTAGCTCTCTTAGCGGTTGATCAATATAAATCTGATGGAACGTTTAGTAAAACAAGAGTAGTACTAGACCTGTCGCCAATCAACAAACTAATTCCGCAACATAGTTTTCCCTTACCTAAGATAAGCGAGATACTACGCAAAATGGAGGTGCGACTATCTTTTCCAAGATAGACTTAAAAGCCGCATTCCATCAACTACAAATATATGAGCCTCATAGGAAATACTTTTCCTTTACTTGGCAAGGTAAGAAGTACCAGTTTAAAGGTGCACCTGAAGGCTTACACATGTTACCTTCTTTCTTCCAACAAGTTATGATGGAACTATTTGCGGACCTGTCGTATAACGTATCAGTCTATTTAGATGATATAGTTGTTTTACAAAGACAGCACATGAACATGCTAAACTCGTTAAAGAAGTCTTAAAGCGACTTAATCATGCTAAACTTAAAATTAACGAAGACAAGTGTTCTTTTGCTAAAGATACTATACACTTACTTGGCTACAAAGTATCTGCAGCAGGGGTAGAAATTGATCCTGGCAAGAAACAGTTTCTGTTGGATTTATCAACACCAATTACTGGAAGAGATGTGAACTCTGTGTGTGGGTTTGTTAACTTCTTCTCGGATTCGGTACCGCATCTTACTCATTACTTAAAGCCTTTCAGTCACCTACGGCTGCACAAAGGACCTTTGGGAAAGCTTTGGACTAAAGAATGTGATGATGCATTTAAACTAGTCAAAAGTAAAGTAATGGACGCACCCATCATGCAGTACCCTGTGGATGGTGTCCCATTCAAGTAGCAACCGACGCTTCAGATCGAGCGGTGGGTGGAGTGCTTTACCAAACGATAAATGGTAAACCGCGCTACATACAGTTCTTTAGCAAGAGTTATAATAAGAGTCAACGGAATTACCCTACCGTTAAACAAGAGCTCCTTGCTATAGTTACTGCGCTAAGACAGTTTAAAAACTACCTTTATGGAAGTTACTTTACTGTCGCCTGTGATCAAAAGTCTTTAACATACTTAAAAGATATGAACCCTGACTCACAGTTGGTGAGCCGCTGGCATGACATTATTGCCAAGTTCGCTTTTAATATAACACACATACCAGGAATACATTACCATCTTCTTGACATGCTCTCTCGACTTGTGCCCGACTACCAGAAAACAGTCAAGGAGTTATTAGCAACCGATTGGATGCTAAAAAAGAAATGGTTTGACCTCGCTCAATCACGATGGGGTCCATTTACTGTTGACATGTTCGCCGCAGAACATAACAAACAGGTTTCTGAATATAGGTCGTTGACTCATCCTAAAGGTGATGCATTTCAGCTTGACTTATCAAAGCATAATGCGTGGGCTAACCCACCTTGTCAACTTATCGCACAGTTGTTAAATTATGTTAATATTACGAAATCTACCATTACGCTGTGTTGTCCCTTACGTAACTCCGACCCATGGATACGTGATTTAATTAATATGATTCAAGACGAACCTATTTATGTCGACCGTGAAACCGACACGTTTTTGTATCAGGGATCCTATTCTATTAAGAAGACGCCTTGGAAACACACCATTGTTTGTCGCATCGGTCCTGCAGGTACCACTAAGTGGAAACCCTCAACCGAATTCTTAGCTAAACTAGAGGAGTCTAAAGAGTTTGAACAAAAGCTCAAGACTCGTACAACACATGCACCCAACAAGATTGCAGTCGAGGTAATGCCGATTGAAACGGCATTAGATCGTAAAACATGGAACTAGCTAAGGCCATGGATCAAAGAATCAAAACTCTAAGAGAACCTGAAGCTCGCACTCAACTACTTAAAGCGCTGCTTAAAGAACAGCCAGGAGTTGCGAAACAACTGAAGAAGATACTTCAACAATCCAATGTTGTCAATTATGTATCTCAGAGTCTACCCCTCCTGATACTGAGGTTGCCCTTTCCAACAGGACTATGGTTCATCCAGCCAGCGTTACGCAGAATCTGACTGGCTTAGAGGAGCTCGAAAGTAGAATTAAAATTATACATAATTTAACGCATCGAGCATATGAGCATACTTACAAAATGGCTATTCGTGCCGGGCTTGATCACCCGGCGCTGAAAGAAACCATACGTGAAGTATACCGACGCTGTACTGATTGTGAAAAGAACCAGATCAAGCGATACGGTTGGGCACCCCTAAAAAAAGTGTGACAGAAGACCAACCGATGCGCCGAGTCATAGTCGATTTGGTTAAACTCCGCGATCCAAGCATACTGGCGATGTATATATCTGTCATTTCTTATGTGTGGCTTCGGGCTATAACTTGCTTTATGCAATACCGAACAAATGTCCACAAACAGTGGCAGAATTATGCTATCACGTCTTTAATGACTTCGATTTCCCCCGAGTACTATGTTCTGATAACGGTAGTGAGTTTTGTACCGACGTAATGGAGGCACTTATACTCGTATCAGGCATGACCCATAGGCGTGATGTTCCTTACAAACCTCAAACGCAGGGTGCAAATGAGACACGTCATAGAGAACTTAAGAAACTCTTGCGTACCGCACTAGACGACGTTGAGGATATGTGGCCTTATCATTTGAAATGGGTTCAGACTCAAATGAATAACTGCATGAATCCTCAAACTGGAACACTCCCGTTTCACTATTTCTTTGGCCGCTATAGTGAATTACAAGCAACGTTTGATAAAACTGTGCCCGAGAAACACGTTACCCCGTGGCTACAAAAGATTGAGCATATGCAGAACGTTGTTTACCCCTGTTTACTCGAGCACAAGAATCGTGTCCTACTTAAAGCGTATGACCGATGGAATAACACTTAGAACATTGTTCAGTTCAAAGTCGGCGATTACGTTAACAATATAAATCGAAACGCCAACGTTACCGAACTCTCTTCTAAGACGATAGGACCTTTTGTTATTTCCTACCATGATGAGAAGAGTGATACTTACGAAGTGAATAACATTGATGGTACTAGCGCAATCAATCTAGGCACTCACCGTATCCCTACCTCCGAACTCTCATTCGCTCGCTCATTTGATTCTGATATACCAGTTATGGAGTCACAAGTCAAAGATATAATTGACAAAACATCCGAAGACGGTTACACTTACTACAAGACCCGTTTCATGGATGGGACAGTAGCTTGGCTAACCTCCGATGCATTTCGTGAATCTCGCGACTTTCTTCGTATCTTTAATAAGAAATGGAATAAGCGTTTACATAAGAACACACGAGATAAACGAAAAGGGTTTCCTCAGGTGACTACAAACCCTGACGGATCTGAAATTCCCTATTTGCCACCTACTTCCTACGTGACTAAACTTTCTGATCTGCTTACCAACAGTGCAGAAAATTGTTCAAACTTACTTACTAATGAAGAACAGCCTTTGGCTATTCCTTACCAAATAATAAACGTAAGGCGCCTACATCGGAAATGGTTACTGGACCAAATACTAAACGACATAGAGTACAACATGAGTCTTGAACTCGTACATATAGGCACATACTTACTCGATAAGTCATGACCGAAACCGTTTTTACTTTGGTTTTCGCTTTACCAACTAGATCGTATCTTAACGTACGTTCGTAGTTCTAAAAGCTACTGGAGGCTATGTAGAAATACGGCCTCCGGTCAGTCTAAAATATCAAGATCAATTGAGATAATACATTGGTTTTTATTTGTATTTTAAATAATTTAGTACAAGCTCTTTTTCCAATATTTCCAAAGTGTTCTAAATTCACTTTGATGACTCCAATAGCCTGAGTATTTGGTATGACTCATCTACTTGGACCTATTTGAGACATTAGTAGATGTAGGATATTATAAACTAGATTTTATAATCTCCGAACTACTACTTATAGATTTTGGTCCTCCCGCCAATCTCCAAAATCCAATAAGTCTTTTTCTTTTTTTAACTTTTCTTCAGATGGAACTTTATTTATATCAGCTAATGTATTAACGTGACTTACGTTATTATGTCTATTTACAAATTAGGCAAGTGGTCATGAACACTTAGTACTTCTAGTGAAAATTATTCAATAAAGAACAGCTAGAGGTACGCCCTGTGTGATCGAGTATATTTAGGCTCTTAACAAGAGGCAGTCCCGATCATTCTTACACAATCTACCACTGTTAAATCCTAACTGACTAAATTGTATTTTAGTTTAATATAGTTTGAAAGCTAGTAATTTCCATCGAAGTTTACAGAAGCGCGTGTGATGTGAAGCGAAGTTGGGTTCGGAAGTATGAGATGGATGGCTCTCCTCTCACTGGATTTGGTGTCAATGTGTGTGTTGTGATAGAAAGTCGGGAAGTTGGACCATGTGTGTAGCTCTCCTGGATCTTGTTAGCTTCATGTAGGAAACAAACTCGGAAGATAGTGTTAGCCATATGTGTGTGTTCGGATTCGCTGGAGTGAGAAAAGGCTGCGATGAGGTGGATGGTAGGTGTGGCATCGGTACGAGCGTCGGGATCTTACACCAGGGTAAGCGTCGAACTGGTATGTCTACTGTGTGCAGGGCGTGGCAGGCTTTTGGTGAGATAGTCTGCGATGTTATCGGAAGTGGCGACGTATTTGGTGTCAATCACGCCTTGTTCCTGCAGATCGCGGATATTAAGCACACGGATGTCGATGTGTTTTAGTGGTTTTGTCGTGCCCGTGTTGGTAATTACGTGAACAGCAGACTTGTTATCGCAATAGAGTGTGGTCGGACTGTCAGGTGCGAGGTTGAGTTCGGACAGGAAGTTACGCAGCCACTGAATGTGTTTGGCGGCCTCACTGGCGGCAAAGTACTCTGCCTCAGCGGTGCTGGTACTGACTGTTTTCTGTTGCCTGCTTTTCCAGATAACGGGTGTGTTGCAAACACGGATGACATAGCCTGTCGTTGATCGGCGTGTGTCAGGGCAAGTAGCATAGTCTGAGTCTGTGTATGCGTCGGTGGAAAGGGGTTGTGGACACTTTCTGTATGCGAGTCCGAGTGTTGGGTGTGTTTTGAGGTAGAGTAGGACTCTTGCATGCTGCGTTTCAGTGGCTGGGGATATTGAGGAATCGCGAAAGAGTGTTCACGGCGAAGGTGATGTCAATACGGGTGAGGATGGATAGGTAGAGAAGGGTGCCGACGAGTTCGCGGTACGTGCAGGGAAAGGACGGGCCATGGTGTGAGAGACTATAGTAGTAGGCGTATTTCTATATACGCTAATAACGTTTTACGTCGTCAGCCCGAGAGTAATTTGAAACTGTTCTCAAATTAATATAAGTATAGGTGGGTCAGCCCGAGAGAACGTAAGAGTAATTTAAAAGTCTTCTTCTCAGATTATTCTATTTATAGGATACGGGCCACCGGTTAGCCGAGAGCCGAGGTCCGAGACTGAGTGTAGTAACAGAGAATATGATATATTTATTTCTAGAAAATATATCCGAGTGCTAAAGTGTTCTGCATAAGGTTTCTCAAAATGATCATATGAGTTTTTACCCTCACTAGTACAAACACCATCAGTATATTACTGATGGTGAGATCATAAATAAATTCATTCGAATGCACCATACTTTAGATACACTAGCGCTTTACTATTAGTCCCCACACCGCACGCTAACATGGTGGGCGGTAAGGGTGGTTGCGGGGAGGGGCGTGTGGACGGCGTGGGCAGACTCAAGGCTGAAGTGCTGGACGGGATATGTCGTCGGTGACGATACGACAACCTAATAGCCAGGCGGGCTCTCCGAGTATGGAACAGTCGAAGACGGCAAGGAGTTGTCGCTTGAATTTGTCCACATCTTTTTGGGTAAAGCCGCAGATAATGCGGTCGTCGACATATATAAGCACTGTGCAGTTATATGTGGGGGTGCGGATGTGAAAGAGGTATCTGTCAGTGTGGGCTTGGGTAAAGCCGAAGGAGAGAAGTTTGGATTTGATCAGTGAGAACCAGAGCTTGCCGGACTGCTTGAGCAAGTACAGGGACTTTTTGAGTTCGAGGATTTTGGAAGGGTCAAGGCCGATTTGTGCGGAGCCCGATGGAGCTTTCATGTAGATCTGGTGGTCGAGATCAGCGTGAAGGAATGCGGTGTTGACATCCATCTGTTTTGTGTGCCAGCCCTGGTTGGCGGCAATAGTGAGGAGTGTGCGGAGACTGTCGTGAGTGCAGGTGAGGGCTTAGGTCTCCATGAAGTTTACGTCCTTGGTTTGTGTGAATCTGCGAGCGACTAGCCGAGCCTGTACTTGTCGATGATGCCATTGATCATCTTGATCTTGAAGACCCACTTAGATGTGACAGTAAGTACGTCAGGTGAGAGGTCAGTGGCATCACAAAGGACGTATGTGCCGGTGCTATGGAGGCTGTCAAGCTCACGTTGAATGGCCGTGCGCCACAGAGGTCAGTTTCAGGGAGTTTCAGTGCTTGGTTGATGGTAGTAGGGGTGATTAGTGTGTTTTGTATAGATTCGCACACACTGTAGACATGCTTGCGTACTTTCTCGAGCTCGCCTTGTCCGCTTGCCGTGCAGTAGGTGTTGACTTTGAGGAGCGAGCGGCACGCTGAGTGGCGGCTTGGAGGCGCTCATGGAGATTAGGAGATGCAGGGCTGTCGGAGGTCGCCGAAATGGGGTTGGTAGAGGGCATGTCCTCTGTGTGTAAACTGGGTGTGGTGAGCGGCTCGTGAGTGGGTGTGGGCTCGGGTCAGTGGATTCGCTTGGTAGATCCGTGGGGAGTGATAGGATAGTGTCACGATATGTGTTGAGCTTGGAGATTTGGTCCTCGGTGAAATATGGGCGGGATTCGGACCCGTATGATTTCCAAAGTGGGAAGATTTCTTCGTTGAATGTCACGTGACATGTGGTGATGACTAGGCATGTGGCGATGTTGAGCATGCGGTATTCTTCAGGGGTTTGGAGAGGGGATCGCGAGCAAGGAGAACGCCGAAGCGAACTTGTTCACGGAGCTTATCTTTGTTACCATGGTCGATAGACATGGTCATAGAGCCATATACTCGTAATGCGTGCACGTGGGCGGTGGGTGTACGGCCGAAGAAGTGACCGTAGGGGCTATCATGGCCGGGATTGGTGTCACGAGGAGAGATATTGTGTAGGTGAGTGGCGTGAGACTTTGCTTCCGCTCACATGTTTCTGGGTTGCTTGCATTGGGCGATGAGGCAGAGAGCAGTCTTCATATTTGCCTGGAGACCACGTTCAACGCCGCCGTGTTGGGCAGAGTCGTCAGTGTCGTTGTATAGGATTTGTGTATGATGTAGATGGTTCACTCGTTTGTATTGGGCGAAAATGAACTCACCACCACAGTCGACGACAATAGTGCGTATGCAACGGCTGCCTATGTTCTCAATCCAGGTACAGAAGCGGTCAAGGGTGGCAGCGGCGTCGTCTTTGTGCTTGAGGGTTTCCTCGTATTCGAGACCAGAAGTACATTCAAAGTAGCGGATAGTATAGGCGTGTCCCCTGTAGCTTTCTCCGAATTAGGATAAAGATGTCAATGACGGTTTGGAGGCCGGCTGGAGGCCGGCGGGAATAGGGACTGCGTATTTGGTAGGTCCGAAAAGAGCGACACCAGTGTAGAGCCAAGTTGGATTGGTAACAAACTCTTGAGAGCCATCGAAGCTACGGCGGATGAAGGTGTTGGGTGATGAAGTGATAATTGCAACGTGAAATTGGAGGTGGTCCATGAGTTGTGTCCACCAGGAGACGCGCGGTTTCATAGGGAAGACCATGATGACCCGGCCGGCGTCTTTATCGAGTTTGCGACAGCTTTTGAAGAAGTTATTCTATGGTTGATTGCCGAAAAGCTTTTGTTGGGTCGGTGCCAGTTTTGTTCATATGCATCGTGGTAGGGCATATCATTGTCGGTGTAGTCTTCAGTACAGTAAGTGAGTACTTGCTTGTTATGTTTGGATGCAAACAAGTCGATGTCAATGGGGCCGAAGGATTTTTGGACGTGGTCTTCGAAGAGATCGGGTGCGATTTGGTAATCGTTGCAGTAGGATAATGGCGGTTTGATGGGGAGGTCGTTAGCGTTAGCCATGAAGCGTGCATGGTGGAGGTTGAGGCTCTCAGCTTGGAAGGCGTTGAGTAGGTAGCGGCCGGCGGCTTCGGTGGCAATCTGAATGGTGTCAGTGCCGTAGGTGATGTGACACTCGCTGGGATTGAGAGACTACAGATCTCAGGCCAGATTTTACAGCAAGAAACCATCTTTGATTTATGGAAGTCATCAGAGTCAGCTCACTCCTGAGAGCTAAGCCATCAGAGTTAGCTCACTCCCGAGAGCTAATCAAGTTGCTCAAATTACTCTCAAGAGTTGAGTTATCACTTAACCGACTTTCGAGAGCAGATTCAGTTTCTCAACCGATTCCAGAGAGTGGATTATGCCTGTCAACCGCAACATTCTAATAAAAGCTGCGGTTCTATGTGAGTCACAACCTATACGGAAAGGCATCATGTGATCAGCGTGAGATTTAGTTACAGAGAAGTTGAAATAGAAAAGCATCGCAGTGTATAAGTGTTCCGCATAAGGTTTCTCATGCTGACCATACGAGTTTTTACCCTGGCCAGCCCAAGCGGCTGAACACTAGCACAAACACCTTAGGTACAAAACCAAAGGTGAGGTCAGAAATGAATATATACATTTGTACTTTATTTAAAGTCTACTACATTGTACTCTAACAGGGATTATTGGGTGTGTTGATCTCGGGAAAAGCGACTGTATAACCATTGCGTTGGAGGTTGCGGACGGAGAGGGTAGGTTGGGCAGCGGTGGGTAGCACGAGGGCAGGGCCGATGCCAGGGATGGCACCGCGTGTGTATGCGGTGGTAGTAGAGCCGCCAGCCAGTTCAATAATGTATGTGCCGGACTGAAGGTCGGTGAGGTGATCGGTGGAGGTGACGATGTAGATATCTGCCCCTGAGTTGATAAGGGCGGTAGAGAATGTGGTGGGGAGGGCGGTGTCGATGTGGGGCTTCGCGTACAGACTGTGAGATTGCACAGTGTAGTGGGTTGGGAGGGAGGTATTGGAGGAGAGGGTGGGTGGGTGGCGCGCGTTACCCTGGCATCTCAGTTGGTGGCAGTGCTAGATGAGTTGTATTTTGCCGCGAATACACGCTGCAGTCGTGTGGCTGGTGGAGTGTCTATATGGTCGCATGTGAGTTTGCCTGTCTGGTGCAGGCATTCTCTAGGCGACAGGTAGTGTTAAGACACTCATATGTATTGTGGCCAGGTTGTGTGCAGGCGGCGCAGTTACCGGTGGTAGGGTTTATGCCAATGGGTGGGCGCCTGGGGATATCGGTGCCATGATCACGTGGTTGGAAGCGAGTACTGGGTACGCCATAGAGTGAGGAGCTATTGAGTACTGCACTGGTATTGATTGCGTGATTGCGAATTTTGGTAGCGACGGTGTCAAAGGTGTATGTGGTGTCGGTAGTGGCCATGATATTCTATGTGACGAGCTGGAGGCTATCTGGCAGCGATTGAAGGAGGGAGCAGATGTGGTAGTATTCAGGGGTGGTGGTATTGGGGCCTTTGAGTTGGTCCCTGAGCGGAGTAAAAGCGTGAGGAGTTGCACTAAGAGTTCCCAATACGGCCAATCTGTAAACTTCGATGGATATTTCTATATTTTAAATTATGTTATATAAAGCAGTGGTAGCTTGTGTAAGAATGATCGGGACTGCCTCTTGGTAAGAGCCTTAATATCCTCGATCACACAGGACGTACCTCTAGCTGTTCTTTATTGAATAATTTTCACTAGAAGTACTAAATGTTCATGACCACATGTCTAATTTGTAAATAGACAATAGAACGTAAGTCAAGTTAATACATTAGCTAATATAAATAGAGTTCCATCTGAAGAAAGGTAAAAAAAAGAAAAAGACTTATTGGATTTTGGAGATTGGCGAGAAGACCAAAATCTGTAAGTAGTAGTTCATAGATTATAAAATTCAGTTTATAATATCCTACATTTGCTATCGTCTCAAATAGATCCAAGTAAATGAGTCATACCAATTACTCAGGCTATTGGAGACATCAAAGTGAATTTAGAACACTTTTGGAAATATTGGAAAAAGAACTTGTATTAATTTATTTTAAATACAAATAAAACCAATGTTATCTCATTTGATCTTGATTTTTTTAGACTGACCAGAGGCCCCTATTTCTACAAATCGTGACGGAGTTAAAATCTTGGCAGATGTGTTGATAGAAAAAACTCGGGGGTTGGTCGAGATATGTGTTGTATTGCTCGGAGAGGCCGTGGACAAGGGATTCAAAGAGAATCGTATTACCGACGCTCGGCATCATCGGCAGTAGTGTTGGGGTGCAGGGTGTGGAGGACGTCGTGCTTTTTCATCGTATGTCTGAACTGTCTGCGCCAATTAGTGAAGGTTTTATCTCTCATGAGCTTGGTGGCTGCATATATGCCATTGTATTTGAGGGCCTTGGCAGTGCTGGTGCGGGAGGCAGGGAGGTTGTGGAGCTGTTGCGTGGATTGAGTGTGAGGGGTACCGAAGGGGGAGTGTGGGGGTGTAGTAATCGGTGGTGTCTGAGGATCGGCCATATGGCGAAGTTTTTGCTCGGCAAGAAGGAGACGGTGACGGAGGGTGGTGGATTCGGTGTCGATGGGCTGGGACCGTGCTGCGTCGAGTTGTGTTTCGAGTTGCGCGATGTCTGTGTGGGCGATGTGGAGGGATGCCTGTAGGGTATTCATTTCGGTGAGAGTGGCAGTGAGAAGTTCATCGTGTTCGTTTCGGAGAGAAGAGATGGTGGCTTCGAGCTGGACATTGGCGGCACGGAGTTCAAAGATAGTGTAAGTGCGGGCGTTGGCTTCGGCGACGGAATCATCGCGGATTTGCGAAGGCGCTTGTTGTCGGCGGCGAGATCGGATGTGTCGGGGTGAGGGGATGCGTGAAAGTAATCAAGCTGTTCGTTCAGCGAGTTGCGATTGGCGATACAGGCAGTGAGGTTGGTTAGGGTGTCGTCGTACTCCTTGCGGGCGCTTTCGAGTTTGGTGATGAGAATGTCCATGACTCGTTGGAGATAGTCGAGGATTTCTTCGAGGTTGGAGGTAGAGTTGGCATCACGCTGTGCACGAGCCTCTTTGAGTTTGTCGAGTGAGTGTGTCCTTTTCTTCTTTGAACTCGTAGATGGTGGCCTTGTGTTCGTCATTAGTGGCACTAAGAGTGTTGTATTCAGTAGTGTGTGTAGCATGCGCGTCATTGCGTTCAGCGATCGCACGTGTGGTTGCGAGGTCTGAGAAAGCAGCATGTGCTGCGAGGTATATAGTGATGGGATGCATTGGTGGGCGGTTGTCGGGGTCAAGAATGCGGTCAAGAGTTTTGTTGAGTAGGTGGAGGTGCTGGATGGTGTGGGTGATGGATTGATAAGCGTCAAGGCGAAGGAAGAAGGGTGTGTGAAATCTTGTGGCGGAATCGAAGTTTGTGAAAGTAGATTGGGGTATGAGGACCCCTTTTGGTTGAGTTGAATCTGACATCTTGAGGGTGAGATGTTGGTACTAGGTACGGGGGTGGTTGGGTGGTTGTTGCCTAGGTGGTAGTGACTGAATAAAAAATATGGTACTAAGTATGCCCATAACCTGTTAGAACATATATTTACAAGTATGTTTATTATCATATTGTAGGTCTAATATATACCATGCTGTATTTGCGACATTTTGACACTGACACCAAATATCTCTAGGGTCAGTTTGGGTTTCAAATTCGCTCCAACACATTTTGTATATCAGTAGTTTATTTACGGGTGTAGTTGCGATCCAGAGTGGAAACCGAAATATGCAGCTGTGTTGGTCGCTAAACAAAACATGATAATTTGTTGTTAAAGGGGAGGTCTAAGTACTTGTATGACTTGACAGTAGGGACATGACCTAAATCAGAGGCCGACGGGCGATTAGTGTGGGAACCAGACATAATTCGAATTTCTGTCAAATAATAATATCCTGTACTCGTCAGTGTCGAACTAGAAAGGCGATACGAGATGTGTCGTCTAAGCGATATGAGATATTCTTACATAGAGTTTGAAAAGTAATAGCATGAGGGGGAATTCATGCGGAGGTCCTTCTCAAGCGTATGAAGGAATCGAAGAGTTTACCGTGGGATAGTACTCGTGAAGTGTGGTTTTGAAGCATACTTGTACACATAGTGGTACCTAGTTAGCGCACTCCACGGTTCTGGAGAATTTAGGACAGGGATATGTGGTCTACTCAATCGTACGCATGTGTAAGATCTAAGAAGACTAGGTGGTGATTGAAGGAACGATTGCGTAGTCTAATGCGCATCGCGATACGTTCACGTATTGTCAGGGCATGGTCGAGAGCAGAGTATCCAATTCGATATCCTGCCTGTGAACGGCAGTACTTGAAGTGAACGGCAGTACTTGAACACATTGTTGTGGTGGATTGTGGTTATTATTGCTATTTCAAATACTCTCCGTAGAATTTGGGTAAGCGAGATGGGTCGAAAATGAGCGGCCGAATTTGGGGCCGACACTTTGAGAATGGGACTCTTGAGCAGACATAGCCATGAAAGGGGGTAGTCCTCCTTGTAGATCATCTATCTACAAATAAGGTGTGTAGTCTTCCTTGTAGATCATCTGTCTACAAAGTCTATGTATCATCTGGGGGAAGAGAAGAGGGAACCGGACGTCCACGACGTGCCCTGTCGGGGTGGTCGAGAGGGTAGGATACAATACAGGCCTTGATGGTACTAATTTCGACTATTACATACTCGTAAGTTATACTATACAATACCTGTGCAGTTATTAACGCAAGATCAGATTTTGATACGGTAATTCAAACACGTCTTTAGTTGCAATTGTTCTCAAGAACGTAAAACTCTTATGCTGTACACAGGAAACAGCCGGTGTAACATTTGCTTCGAACTTTTAGTCTTCTAATTCCCAACTGACAACTTTCAACGAAAGGTCACTTTGGACCAGGTATGTAGTATATATAGTCTATTGCTTGTATAAAAACACTACAGCTAGTTTTTAATGATATTGGTTTCAACCCGCAGAGGCATACCTGCTGCATTTTTATCATCTGTCAAATGCAAAACTACGCGCCGCACAATATATTTGCTTTGGGATTCGTAGTCATTTATGCTGTTCTATCTTAGTAGCATCACATTATTTTTCTGCTATCCACTCGCGGATCGTTCGTGGCTAACGAGAATGTCACGGATCCCATAGGAGACCGCACGTGTTTTGAAAAGCCGGCTGGTATCGGTTTACTCCCAAAAAAAAAAAGCATTCGAATTGTCTAGCACACTCAAGGTGGTTAAACTGTATATCAGTATGCACCCCGGGCCGGTGAAACACTGTTTCCTCTCACATCAGGTTATCATACGGTGCAGATTTCGGTTCTGTGAGTGATCAAAGTCGCATATGATCTGCTCGTTCTAGCACCCAGCGAGACAGGATTTGTCGTATTAAATAGCGAATATTTGCAGGCTGAATATTAGTAATCATTGTTTGGCCTATCTATTAATACATTTCGCTGCCGGGCCTTACAATACCTTGTTAAAGATTTCAAAGTTAGCATCGCGAAGGCTATTTAATTTACGGAGTGTATTGCAAGTTCTGCATATCCCGGAGGCAATTGTTATGCGAACTCTCAGAGAGTGAATAGAAATACTCGACTGCATAGTGTGACAGTCCTGGCGATTTAACTCCAAAACCCTGGGAGTCTTGTCACCTCATTGCCTCCATCATAATTGGCCATGCAGTTTCATCCCAGCTCTGCAAGTGATGAAAATCGCTCGGTCATTTGAGTAAGAGATGAGGTGATTGACCACAGCCACAGGTGGAAGCGAAGGACAGCACTATCATCGAAGCATATCCATCACAACCGAAAGCTTGTAATCATAGCGAATACGTGTAAAGGACATCGAATACAAAACTTTTGAGGACATTTTTGTGCGGTTGAGATCAAAATATGCCTGTCAAACCCCTCTGCCAACTAGACGTAGAACTAAATCATTTTGATACCACTATTGTAATTATGGAGGGCCGTTTTCGCATCTAGAATATTCGAAGGTCGACAAACTAGGATGAGTGAAAAATGACATGAACAACTACGACGTATTAAGTAAAATGAGCTGACAGCAGGTCGGATCGCGTCGTCCATTGATGAGTATTTTCAGATTACACTGCACCTATGATTCATAATCGAATTGAAGCTAATCTCTCCGTCAAATTACTCAACTCGTTCTAATACTCTCATGTTTAAAACTGGAAATAATCACTAAACCATAATGTGACGATTAGAGACTTTTTAGAAAAAAATTGAAGCAATATACGAAGAGAAATACAGCAACTTAACACGCATGTAACCTCAAGGACAAATAATCACGCACCAAACGTACTCGGCATGAAGGGGATTCCTACAATATGGTAGACACTATCTGGTTGAGGTGTGATCGCATTTTGCGTTGAAACGCATTTGCGTATACCGGTAAACGACAAGTAAATTAAAGACTACCGGGAGTGTCTGATGATATGCACATGCCCGGCATATACATCTGAGCTTTGTTCTAATGCTGTCGAATCTCACCTTCAATATCAATATCGCGACTTATGTGAAGACAAATTGACATCTAATTTCTTATAAACACCTGTAACAATGGCTAACAATTGCATTTACATGATATTAGAATACATTTGCAACAATACTTAATACATTTGCAACACTAAACATATACACGGTATTGTATCATGTGATGTCTATATAGTGAGCGAGAGTCCATACTTTCATGTACGCGCATGGTATCGCTTTTTTTCGTTTAAAACTATAGCCCAAACCAATCCACACATTTGATACATACATAGACACGTTTACACTATTACTATCCTCATCATTTAACGAGCATGCCTCATAAATTTTCTCACAGTTTGATGTAATACGCACGAAGGAACATCACGTATACGAACAAAGCACACCTCATTCCATCGTATCCTTCTGAATTCTTCTGTTCCACTTCGGAGGCTCTCGAGCTTCTCACAATGCGTTGGAAAACCTTCAAACAACGTCTACGAAGCGACGATGAATAGAGAAATAGAGAAGTATAAAAGGAGTACATAACAGCGGCTGAGCATACAAAATCAAGCGAGCGCAGCTTGTGGTATAAGTGTCGGCTAAACTAGTGCAAATAAGTGAGGACATGTCACACAGACACACAACCAAAACATAACCATAGTTTAA
>LUCW03000262.1:22500-65396 GCA_001586965.3 Sphaeroforma sirkka
GGTGCAATCAGTTTCAAGGTATACTTGGGGACCCATACCTGCTTTCAACTGATGAGGCGTTAGCAGTGAATGCTGCGCTATCCGCTGATTGGAAGTGATCATCTCGTGAGGAGTTGAGCCTGATAATTTGTGATAAAAAGGAGTATCAACATAAAAATAGCATTCCAATGCGTCGCCATAACAGTCCGATTCATCGGCTAAATACTTGATGGAACTCAAGTCTGTAAGGATGGCGGGAATCCCAAACGCGCACAATCTGAAACTGCCACATGCACACAGTACATGTTCTTGTGTACCTGAATAACTAACCACATCGACATCGACGCCATGCCGAGCCAGAGACGCGCAGTGAAATTGCATTCGCGGACTGCGACCAAAGTCGCCCAGTACTACTATACATGCTCTCTTGTTTCCGGCACTACCCTTTGTTGTCCCTTCTGTGCACACAAACATTAGGATGTATTGTTAATATGATGTACATCGTGCGGCCATTTATAATATTTTTTACATACCATTTGAGCTGCTTGTAAAAAGTACTATATCGAGAAACCATAACTACAAACTGATATAGTGTGCGTGATTACGTTCAAGAATTTTTGATATGAATCAGAGCGTTCCTTGAAGTTTCTCTTGAATGCAAGGTACGTTTCAGGGTACTAAATGAAAACAACAGGTAAAGTGACTGAAGCAAACCCCGGGCAACCAAAATCTTACACTGATACATATACATATATAGAAATTTGTACATGTATATGTATGATTTATATATACATATATACATATATATACATATATACACACACACAAACACACACACACACACACACACACATATATATATATACATGCACCATACCTATAGACATGCAAACATCACACACACATACATGTATACAAACATGTATCCAAATATACACATACACACACATACATGCATGCATACATGTATACACATACATGCGTATACACACGGAGAGAGAGAAACACAAACACATACACACAAACAGAGATAAACACATATACATAAACAGACACACACGCACGCACACACATCATCATAATATACATACATATATATATATATATATATATATATATATATATATACATACATATATGTATGCATACATACATATATATATATATATATATATATATATATATATATGCACACACGCACACACACACACAATATATATATATATATAGGCAACATACCTACACATACAAACATCTCACGCACATACGTGCACATATATATGCGTACGCATACGTACATGCGCACATATTCATGCATGCATGTACATGCATACACACACACACAGAAACCCCGGACAAATAAAAATCTTACACTGATATATTATATATATATATATATAGAGATATGTATATGTATATGTATATGTATATGTATGTATGTATATGTATATGATACATATATATATATAATATATATATCGCACACATAACAATATATATATATATATATATACATACATATATATATAATATATATATATATATATGCACGCACATCAATAAATATATATATATATGTATATATTTTATATATGCGCCATACCCTATATACATACAAACATCACACACACATATATGCATACCAAAACATGTATCGATCAAATATAAACATATACATGCGTATGCACATACATGCGTATACACACGGTGAGAGATAAACACACAACAAAAAAGCACAAACAGGGATAAACACATATACATAAAGCAAACACACACGTAATATATATATATATAAGCACAACATACCCTACATGCATACAAACATCAACACATCACACACACATGCACACATGCGCATGTATTATTACATGCATGCACATCACACACGCACGCATGCGTGCATACATACATGTGCATCAACACACACAGTGAAACACATCCACATCCCCACCGGACACGCACGGACACGCACGTACACACAAAATATATATATATATATATATATATATATATATATATATTCATAATATATATAATATATATATATATATGCATATATATATATATATAATATATGCGTGTGTGTGTGTGTATGTGTGCACACATCACACACACATTATATACATATGCATATATATATATATATATATATAATACGTATGCATACATATAATATACATATATAATATATATGTATGTATATATATTTCATGACTATATATATATATATAACATATACATATGTATATATGCGTTATTATACATATATATATACATATATATGCATATATGCCACGAAACATCCTGTATATATATATATATATGTGCACATGAATCTGAATCATATGTACCATATATATATATATATATATATACATATATATTATATAACATTTTATATGCACGTGCATCCTGCATGTTGTGCATGCATGCATGCATATATATGTGTTTATATACGAACATAATATATATATGTACATATGTATGTGTGTGTGTGTGTGCATAGTGTGTCATATATACATACACATACATACACATTACATCACATTATTGCATATTATATATATATATATATATATATATATATATATATATATTCACATTACACATAACACAATCAACTGTCTTATGGATAGAATGCGTGTTGGTTATATATATATATGGATAGATACATCACACACACACATATATATATATATATATATATATATATATATATATATATATATATATATATATATATATATATATATATATATATATATATATATATATATTTATATATATATATACATACATACATATATATACACATACATACAGACATACATGCATGCATACATTCATACATAAGTTTGTACATAAATAAACACATACATACATACATATATACATAACCTATTATACTGTGGAGGTATACTAATAAAATTTTCAGTCTTAAGACGGCCAATTTTTGTCATTCGTATACATACCTGAGCGTAAACGTAGTACAAATAATATCGATACAGCCACTAGGGCGGCGAGCATCAGCGCAATGAAGCTCACCATTTTTGTACATTTGGTTGGCGTTATATTCCACTTAGAAATAAGTTACACTAGAGAGGATAATGCTCAGATCGTATGTAGGTGTTTCCACGTGATGTTTAATAACGGATGAAATATATTTGTATATCGTTCTAAATTCTATACCTCGCGGGTAAGATCGTAACTAAGCTAGCTTTCGAAAAATATATAACGGTTTATTTAATGATAGCAACACATCACGCATCAGCATGTGTTTGAATGATCACGTGAAGTTCAAATAAATACACAAGGAGAAGATCGTAATTCGACATATTTATATATTTACACATATGTAGGTTTTTAGTTTTTTTCTCAAAATAACAACAAAATACATATGTAATTTCATAGCCTTCTGAAATCAAACAGTATTTAAAAAAAAAAAAAAAGATTTAGAGGGGGGGGCGTTAAAAAAAAGCAATTTCTCTCAGAAGACTCGATTTGGAAAAAAATTTGATTTGAAATCCATATTTTTCAACAAATCAGTGAAAATGTGTCACACTGGCAAATTATTTTGCATTTTCACATCGATTTGGGGCTTGGGCCCTTGGCCCGCCCGTCACAGTCACAGTGCCACACTCAAAAACGGGATTTGGATTTGAAGTTTTAAATGCTCCAATGAAATTTCTTTTTTCAAATTCAATTTTTAAAAATACCCCGGGCTGTGTGAGCAGCCATAAAACATCCTAAAGAACATAAATTTCGAGTTTTCGCGCGAATATTTTCCCGCCAAAACGTGTTATTTTATTTTTGTACAAAACAAACCGAACAGTAACAAAAAATGTATTTATTGTCATAGCGTCCTAAATTTTAGGAGGCTATGTTTGGTTGTTCTAAAAACCCTAAAAAAGAAAATAAACAAAAAGAATCAAATGTTTAGAAGGCTATGAATCAAAACGTAAATAAATACTTATTTTGTTATACATTTTGTGGAAAAAAAGGTGGCGAAGTTGTTTTTTTTTTGAAAGAGAGGAAAAAACGAAAATAGATATGGAGTGAATGGACATACGGACTTGGTAGGAGAGCATTTGTTTTTTTTATTGTACATATTGTCATATTTCGTAGCCTACTAATTAAAACAATTTATTTTAAAAGAAATAGACCATCAATTCATAATTGACAATTGGCCATCTTGATGGCCCTTTAAATTCTATAAATAGATAGTGATCCCCCTCTCTAGTATCTACTGGTAGTAGAGTGGCTCTACTCTATTTTACTACGAGAGTGCGAGATCGTATATTTTATCGATTTTTATAACATCAAATAAAATTACTTTCCCTCTTGGTTTTGGAGTCTTGGTATGAATTGATTTTATTTTTGTACATACCCGGAATTGAAATTTTGGATTTAGGTTTGGCATCTCTGGAGAGTGGAGACTCTTGACTCACCATCAGTCATCATCATCATCATGTAAAATACACATAATGAAGTGATACTTTCATACCACAATACGCACTGATGACATCAGAGATGATAGGTTTTACCTTGAACAATTCTAATTCGCTGACATTGGTTCCGTTATCCGTTGCTGGAGCGAGAGCGAATGATATTCGATTATGGTTGCGAACGTTTCTACAATAAAATAGAATCTACAGAAGTCATAAATACACATTACATACATACTTTATTATTACGCAAACCATATCGGCATATTAGACATGATCGTCGTACTTAAAAAATAAATAAAAAGAACCCTTGGCTACATACCAGCAAACCAGGATCCAACAGCGTGTGTCCAGTGTCCTAAATCGACTTTTTTTTGTGGCACCAACATTCATTCATCTGTTTCTCTCTCTGTGGTCTGGGGTGTTTTGTAAGTATAAAAAGGGTACTTGCAGGATAGATGTACACCACTCTTGATTCTCACTCTAGTGCGAATTGACTGGTGAAACGAACTCTTTCCAACATGCTACGAAATGTCATAGTGCTTGCCATAAGCCTGTGCACTTTACTGGCCTCGACTGTTGCAAGTGTAGATCCTCGAGTAGCCTATCTTGAACCGGTAGTCGACACAGGTACGTAAGCATGTGCGGCGCAATAAGTGATAGCGATACACTTCATTCCGTAAATAAGATTCTTTCTTGAATTGAGGTGGTATATTCTTTCGAAAATAAAACGTGGAGTGCCTCGAGACATGCACACAGTGAGCTGAAGCAGTTGCACTTCAATATTACAATAGGCGTGTGTGAATATGTAAAGAAATATAGATCCATTGTTACCATTATTAAAATTGTGGTCGTAAGTATCGATAAAAACAAAAATACACAACAACACACACTCTCTATAGACAAAATGATACTCACAAATACAGACTCAAAAGTAAACAGGAGTCATAAACATAAACCCACACACACGCACTCAAACATATGTATATATATATATGTATATGTATATACCATGTATTTATGTATATGTATATACTCTCACACACAAATACATGCATACATATATAGACAATTATGTATATATATATATATATGCAACTATACAACTATGCATACTTAAGTATGTATTGAAATACGCGTCTGCATAGGGCGTACGTATATGTATGCATGCACGTTCTGTAGATCAAGGTAGACGAGTTCGATCAAGGTAGACGAGTTCTACATGAACTAATGTGAGTGTCGTGACATCTGAATTCGCCCAGTGTTTACCGTGAATCGCATAACTGATCAAGATATGCAGCCTGTTATTGTGTCCTTAACAACCCCGCTGTCTATTGGAGATGGCTGTTGGCTAGTAACTTCATACAACAATACTTCAGTGCACTTGAAAGCTATTATAGAAAAGCTGCAGTTCTAACAAAATTCTCATCAATTTTTACACCATTAGAAGGAACGTATTATCTGGGACTGAAGACGTTGGTTATTGCGTCGGATACAAAGAGGGCAAAGTCCGCTCTGTCCATTCTAAATTCGTTAGGTTCGCCGTATGATCTGGTCACTGCAACACCAGTGTTCACCGACCCCAAGTACAATGTGATTGTGCTAACCGACGAAGTGAGCGGCGTTGATTTTGTTAAGATTAATGCTTATGCGATTAAGTACAAGGTAGGTCGGGACAATTTTGAGAAAGCGATCAAGACATACAGGTGCAATCAATTTAAATTTGTTTAGAATAACATCAACAATATCTCTTAGCCTATATGATATTTTTGTACCATGTAAATATAAAACTTGTACATACACATGGCGCGGAAAAAAAATTAATGAGCGCGATTGTTACGTGCAATTCATCGTATGGCGTGTTCCTCATGTCTCGTTATAGTTTTATCATCCTCTCGGCTGTTTTCCAGCGATACAATTCGAATACTGGATAGAGATTTTACTGAACATCTATTCAACAGCGAAACCTCAACTTTTCTACAGGTCCGTGTAGTGAAGCTGCAGATCAAGGCCTTCGAGCAATATGGTCTGACAACGTCGACCACCAACGGTATGTGGAATTTTAGTGAGACAGTATACTTATCGGACGACACGCTGGGGTAATTTGGCAGTGCAGCTATGCGAGCGTGAGACAATCTGTTAGCTTCCCATACAGCACACTTCGCTGTGGTTTAATTGGTGAAGATACTTACTATTTTGCAGCTTAGTTGGAAGACACTGGGCTTTCGTCTCAAGTCTGTTATTCCTCTAGGGTCAGTGTGGGTCACGAGATATTTTATTTGGGCTAGCTTCATACACTTACAAACGATAATCTGACTTTTCCAATACATATAGTCAACAACATGAACATAGTGATGGATGATGCACCGATTATGGACTACTACAGTGATGTTATGAATACAAAAGGTAAGTCGAATCATTAGGTACTTTTATTGAAAACTTCATGTGGGCCTGTAGTACTTTGCATTCTAGCTAAGACAATCTCATTTGGGGGGTGAGGGTGGGGAATAAAAATGCGCTAGCCTCTTCGAGCTGAATGGGAATGAGACATAGTTGCCAGCTACATTGTATATGCATCTCGTTAGATACGTAGCATGATTTCTGTCTAATTTCAACATACTCGACATAATAGAATCGTCTTTTACATCACTTCTACTGAACCGATCGTTTGTTTACATTGTAGGAGCCTGGGACGCAAGCAAAATCGATCCGATCGGAGCTGAGATTATGCCAGATCTGGACACGCGAATTGATCGTGTTATTCCAATGATGCGCTATACAACCGGCAACACGACCGTAGCCAATGGACCTATTGCTGCCTACATCACAAATTATAAGGATGTATGTTCCGTCTGTAGCTGAGCGTTTGTTAGTGTGTGTATATATATAAACATATGCATAGTGGACAGCTGATAGCCACATAATATTGAGCACGAAGCATGCCTCTGAACATCAGAATGGCATATTTGCTTTACTAATAATCTCTGTCCAGATATGTATTCCGGAAAGACGCCTTTACAAGTAGCTCACAGAACCATGTATCTGTATATACTCAGGGACTCGAAGTTATGTGTTTCACTTTTGATGCCACCAAAGTGGATCTTGACAGTGAGTTGCGTGCTGAGGAGAGTCTCGCAGACAAGTACAGCTTCTTCAACCTGGCTCTGGCAAACATGTGGTTTACTTGGGCATCAAGGTATGATTTCGTTTGATAATCTATTCGCAAACGCAGAGATATTTCTTGTCTCATACGTATTCTCGATAAACATGTTGATACCGGGATCAATCACTAGTTGCTAACTCATAGTTTTACTATCTCTATGGCTTAGGGGAGTGTTCATGGGCAAGCGTCGCATTTCATTGCAGATGCACATTGATGACTGGTTTCTCGCGTCAGATTCGTACGGCGAAACAACCCCGTTCCGCTTATCCGGAAAGGTATGTTGACAATTGTTGGACACTCAGCTTGCAGCAGATCAGTTAAGAGTAGTCCATATCATCGATTGGTTGTTAATCATGGTGCGGATAAAATAACTCCTTGTACCTATTGACACGTGCGTCTTATTTTATTTTGTCTGTATTGATCCATCTAGGATGTTGAGCACACTATAGCTTGGATAAACCAAATTAAGATCACGGCCAACCTTCCAGAGGTATGTACAGATTGGTACCTAGAGTAAATTTTGGTCGAAACTTGCAGAATGCACAACATTGCATATCTGACATTTTTTATTTCGATTAATTCGCTAACGTTGTACATACTACGCTACATCTGCAGGGCTCTAACATCACATTCGAGCCTGCATTCAATGGAGGTAGGTCCCTTGTCGCAACGAAACGGAACATTCTTGTTGGGTTTGACAGTAAAACGTTTTTTGTGACAAATATCGTTGCAGACCTCTCACAAACTAGTTGCTCGACTGAGTATCTGAATATTACGTACACTTTTATCAAATACTCGTGCAGCTGGTATTGCTATGGTAGACTTCGAAGACAACGGGCTTGTGTCGACTTCGAAACACTACGCTGGCCGGTAAGTCATACGGCCACATTGGCCTCCAATACACATGCATACATCTCTACTGCCAATACACATACATACATCTTTACTCAAGATACACATGCATACATCTTTACTTACGATACACAAGCATACATATCTACTTAAGATACACATACATACATCTTTATGAAAAATACACATGTATATATATTTACTTAAGATACACATGCGTACATCTTTATGTAAGATACACATGCATATATTTTCACTGCCACAACACAGGAAAATTCTCAAATAGAAGCGCAGTGATCATAGCATGTACACGCTCCTGCTTTGTGTTGCTTAATGAGTCTTGCACCGCACTCGCACGCTACAGATTCAACTGGGTGTCCCACACATGGACACATCAGAATATGGACTGGTTAGAGACTTTCGACTGCAATGGCCAAGCCAATGAATGTCACCCCGATGAGGCACGCTACACCCACGAGTTTCAATATAATATAGATGTCGTCGAAGACAGGGTACGCGCAAAGTAGATATGTCGTACGAGGTCATTGCTATAGTGGGTTGATTCTGTGGCTTTGTAATCCAGGGCCGGTGTTGCATTGTTGTGATACATACTATATTGCTGCAATATGATACAGGTAGCAATGAGACATGCTAATGAAGCGACACTTTGGTAAAATAGTACTTCACGACTCGCAGAGCAACAACTAGTTCAATATTGATGATGTGGGCCAGTGCCGTAGGTGCGAGCGCACATACACTCAAGTAGATACTTTTCATACAAATGATCAGAGTAAATCGTTTTGAGATTGTTGAATTTTTACCACTTATGCACAGGTCGTGGGTAGTCCCAGCTACGCAGCACCATGGGAGGATTTTAGTATTGCTACACCCGCCATGTCTCTATTCAATAATAACGACGAACGCGAAGAACGGTAAGTTTAGTAATATTAATCATCATTACATGAACGTAATATCATTCATTGAACTCGGCGATGTTACAGTTACAGACCTACAGTGTTCGCTATTCGAAGTGAAGAGGCATGCCTTACCTTCTACGCACGATTCGCTGAAGTATAATTTTGCGCTCATTTAAATTAACCTACATGTATATGTGTAACTTGTCCTACAGATGGTCCCGTCATTCTCTCGTAACCCCAGAGATCAGTGGACTGTGGCCGGACTGGTTTCCGATACCTCGTGCATACACTGAATACCGAAAGCCCAACCCTAAAAATGAGTTGCTATTCAAGATGTTGGACAAGTTCGAGATTAGAGCTGTTGTGGGTGACAACACGCGAGAAGAGCTTACATCCAAGGTATGTTGTGGGAAATCTATGTTCCGTTGCCAGGGTTTTGTATAAAGCATGCCTAGAGGAAGCATTGAAATGGCCTTTGCTCTTTTATGGTCAGAGATGGTTTGCATTTCAATTGTGGGTTTATAAGCACATATGAACTCTTTTTTTAGACTTTTTTTTTCTCAACCCGGAGCCTATGGGTTCCACATCTTAGTATTAATCGTGATGAAACCATACACATCATCTGACCCCACATTCACTCCGACAATCACTCGCAACAACCATTGCAGAACCCGTTCCACGGAGTCTTATCTACTGTAGATGCGTACGGATCGGATAACGTAATCATCATTCCTCGAATGTGAGTTTGTGTTTACCAGGTGGTACATTGACTTTAAAAATTAACCTCTTGACAGAAAAGAAAATTAAGCTCCCTTGTTCGTGTATTAAGAGCTCGCACTTGTAAGTTTGTCACGCTCGGATCAGCAATATAATGTTGCCTGCAGTCTCAAACAAAGAGTAACCCTGTGGTTTCTTTCCCGATTCCAAGGGCTCCTAACGTCGACTACAATATCAATAATCTGGAGCAATTCGCTGACTACTACAATACTGAAGGAGTGTGTGGCTGGGTTGTCTACGGCCCATCATGTAAGGGGACACCGTATACAGGACTTGAGGCTTTAGAACGAGAGGCGTTCAGCGTGTTGCTAAACTTCATACAATACCGTCAGGATGCATACAGTAAGTTCAGTGCAATTTTGAAAGGAACTTGAAAAATGAACACTGAGTGATTTGCCCACTTCGTATCGTTTTGTGTATGCTTTAAATGGTTCTAGGTAGGCCAAATCGGCGAAGGCAACTGTCGCCATTTCCATCAAAACAATGCTACACCAGGCTAATATACATTGGCGTTAGCAACATTACTACACTAACACAATATTTCTACCATTGCTTTATCAATATCAGTGTTCCACCAGTCCAACATGCATGCGCAGCTCTTCCGACAGGACAATATGCCTATAGTTGGTATCTGGGCTCAGTTCGTACTTGAGGGTGTCATGGTATGTTTCGGTTTCTAGCTCTTGTTTGCTTTTAATTTCAATCGTCTGGTTAACTTCACAGTTCATTCTACCTCTTCAACCCGCACCGGGTTTAATACTTAAGTACACTATGATATTGATTTCCGGCATTTCAAGCGTTTGACTGTTGGGTATTGAATATCACCAGTTAAAACATATATTACTGACACTTTGCGGCAATGTATTGTGCAGGAGTTCATCAACGAATTGCCGGTTCTATCGCCTAAAATGGATGTTACAGCTGAGGAGTATCGCAAGAGAATGGCAAGAGATGCCTGTGGGTTGCAAGGCTTCGTTAAGATTGTCAATGGAACGCCCCAGGGAATCACCGTCGGCACTACAAATAACAACACGTGCGAGGTAAACACTTTTGTCACCAACGTATCGATTTGCAGACCAGCAATCAATGTCTCAAAGCGTCGATAGCTTTTGATCGCGGTTCTAATACATCGAAGCATGACATTGGCTCCGCCAGTACCTCCTTGATTACACGAGAGAAGTTCAAATTTCGATCTCTAATAATCAACAATTTTTTTATTGTGTGCTGTCAGTATTTACTCATCAACCACCTGTTCTCACTTCTCAGGCTGTTGTCACAATGGTCGGCAAGGAACATCCGCTTCTATCGTTGGATCCCTCGTCCTATGCTCAGCTATCCAAGGAAGAGTATGTTTCTCTACCTGTTTTATTATTCGTATGTCTTATTGGAAACTTGATGTCTACATATCATATACTCTAATTTGTTTTAAAATGTGATATGTACATTCACACAGTCTGTCAATCTTTCTATGAAAAGCATAATCAATACCTCCACGATACAGGTATGGAAACGACACCACCCTCGCGTTTGCGATCACTCCCGAGAAGAACATCGTTGAGCTGAATCTCCTGTCAACGGTCGAAACACCCACTGTCTCGACACCCACTGTCTCCGACGCAGCTGTGTTGCCTGAAGTTCCAGCGGAGAACATCAATGGACTTGAGAATGGAGTTCGAAGCGGAGAGAATGAAGGTATGCGCTGGTCTGCTGTTACCGAAAGTTAGATATGAGATACAGCCTGTATGCGAACACTTTGGGGATTAGCAAATCAAAGGCGCATATTACTCAAACATGGGAACTAAAGTGGAATTGTGTTTCTGCATATTTTGCGCATATAGGATTTGACTTAGTCAAAATGTATAAGTGTATTATAGTGTGTATTTTAAGGTGTATCATAGTGTGTGTTTTAGTGCAACACGGGTGTATTATAGTGGGCTAGTGGGGTAAACGGTGCTCATTGAAATGCTTTACGCCCTTACCTCTATTGGAAGAGTCGCTACACACAAGAACTATTCGCTGAAAGGCCACCTTTACCTTTTGCATGGTGGCTACATTTAAGAATGTGACTTAGAGAGCTATTTACCGATACACTTTTCCTTCAATACTTTTTTGCCCAGTAGCTCCGACCACCGGAAAGACGATGGGCAGTGAATCCAACGAATACGTAAATGACGATGGGATCGAGCGTAAGTATCATCGAGAGTAAATAATACATAAACCTAATTCCTTGTTGATGTGATGCTTGACTACACACGTAATTGTTTTTCAGTCCTACATTGCGCGATTGTATAAATCAGTCATTACATGTATTGTTGTTCCGCATGACACTATCAAACCGATAAGTTCCATGATCTCATTAGCATTGTCCTTAAACCATTCTAAAAATGAACGTTTTCATTGTAACAATCTCGTTCTGATACACAGATTGCAATAGTTTATTGACAATAAATATTTCATTCGGTACTCAGGTAGCAAGGCAGACGCCATCTCGAACATCGGTGCCGAGGAATTCACTTTCAATGGCGCGTCCTCGTCTACCAGCTCATTTAGCGTCGCTACTGTTATTGTCGCCTTCATAAGTCTTCTTGCTATGATGTGGTAAATTGATGCCACAGATTTCACTCTTTGAGATGGAGCACACGCAGCTGTCAAATGGCTGAAAAAACGACACATGATATGCATCTCCGTCACCCACCTACACACAAACCTTGTACAAACCTACAAGAGCATACTGCTACGAACAGCTTCTTATTACACCGGAGTGTATAATAAAGGAAAAAGACGCCTGGTACACTCATCGGTTGCCCGAACAAAGTGCTACGAAGGACTCCTATAATGTATATACGATTGCAGATAGATTCAATAAAACATACAATACGAATCTACAAATAATCTTTTATCTGCAAGGCTGTCAGCTGAGAAACAGTGTCCGCAATTGTCGCGCGGCATATCCAATTTCAATAACTGGCATAAGTGGGCAACATGGCTTATCGCACGTGATCATTCCGGTTTCCCAATATGGCACAATTATTCTTTCGATTTTTGTTGGATGTCGATAGCTCTCCCGTTAGACATGTAGCGCCTACTTACACAGTCGCGTTATGGGAATCGTAAACAATAATTTAGGTAGTGACCAATTAAATGCAGTGCATGAGCAGTTCATCTACTTAGGCGCAATGTGTATTTGGTAGATGGTATCTGAAAGAAACACCACAAATTTTGAAATCTAATCTTAGTTTTAGGAATGGATCCATAGTGCACTGATACGATTGTCTTGTCGATGACCTGCTTTGTCCCATTGAACACTATTGTGGTCTGTATAACTCTGACTTTCTCTATTTTGGGTGTGTTACCGTATATCGTAGCTTGTAGTTAAGCATTTCAAATAGAGTTGAGAGATACCTATGGTCGGTGAGAGACATAGTCTGCAGAAACTCAGTTATAGTCTGCCACACTAGGGCTGTATTGCAAACATTTAATTGTCCGCACATAGTATGTGGATAATGCTACGTGATAACCTCGAGTGGTGTAATGTTCCGTTAGAGGAGAACTGATACAGTGAGGCCTATTTGTATCTTCCCTATCTATGTTAGTTTCAAGTGCTTACCTGGACAGATGAGTTAGTGTTCACCTATTTGTTTGACGCACGTCATTTGTTTTGTATTTGAACTTTCTATATGTTGTAGTAGCAGTAGTGTACCAAGCCTGAACTCGTAGGACTATCGCTGCCCTGCACCGACTGGGCTAGACAAGACTGTTAGTATAGTTTAGGCCATATAGCACACATGGTACTTCGCTATGGCCCTGGAATAATAAGAACTATATAGAAATAGACAGCTGACTGATAGTCCAGTCTTTGCACACTAGTCTTATGTGACAGAACATTTAGCTTAGCTATTCTATACTAATCGATGTACAGTCTACTACAACAAAGCTCTAGTCCTCTTTTTCTTAACCGCTATAATAGGGATCAATCCAAGTTTGATTTGATTTCAACACACAATCATTCAATATAATTTCTTTCATTACGAACCACAATAGTGATCACACGTATAATGAAAGACGAAAGCAGCATGGTGTAAACAGCATAAGTGTACTATGATCGCCACACCCGTTTAATCATTTCCTTTATTCGTGAGTGGGAGGCTGATAGATACAAAATAGTATACGCGAGTGCCGTCCGAGGCAGCAAAGGTGACATATCTACTTATGCTGATTCGAATCAGGCTTATGGCATCGGTGGGAGCAGAGAATGCTATAGAGAGTTGGCTGATTGCAAAATACGACAGCGAAAACACGAAAGTTAAATACTCCATGGCTTATCTTCATCTCGAAATATAACCGATTAGATGCCATGTTAACAACTTAGGAAAGAATAGTCCCACTTCGTCGGGATTGTGGAGGAGCCTGTTGGCCCAAGCAGCTGACGGAAAACGAGCTCATGAATCGTTTCAATTCGAACAGCAACCCACGTCCAGTCAGACTAGGTTAGACCCACGCCTCTTTTCCTTCCAATCGCTGAGGGAAATACTCCCTGATGTTCGGCACTTACAACCTCGAGAACGTGCTGCCACAGAAACCCAGGAAAATGGTCCTAATCAGCGACGCCAGCGATGGGATTTGAACAATTGGAAACAGAAACATTGTTGCCGCTATACCAGCTCATATTAAGAGCAGGAATTACGTGTACAAACACCCATCAGGTCTAAAAAATATGCAACAGCATACCACAACAGTCATCCCTCATATAGGGCTTGGGGTAGCTGACTAATGGAGCGCACACAATGTGGACCTTGCACATTGCACTGGTATTGAAGCACCTCATAATGTGTACCTGTATTTGAACTTTATAGATCTCCAGCTGTAGTTGGTAACAGAACAACACATTAACTTGTATTAACTTCCGCTTGCGGCACAAAGATAAGCTCTGCCTTATATGTTCTACATATACGTAGATGGGGCATTCTTAACAAACTGCCCAAGCTTGGTTGTGGCTGCTGCGGCATCCCCTAATCATTGTTAACCCAGCAACATACACGTCAGTTCTATGTATGAATATGCCATGGGAGATGTGGTCTGAGGAATGGCTTAGACCTGTTAAGTGTATACCGTAATATACAAACCCAACAATGAGGAGTCACACATTTGCTGAAACCTCAAACTGTCGAAGGCTTTGGAGAATATGTGACAGCAACACTCTACAACAGGCATACATTACATTACTTCAACATGTTCTAGTGGACAATGCGTCGACAACCTATTTGGGAACTAACATTGTGGACTTATATCTGACTGTATTCCAAAAAAATACGAAAGGTCTGACCATAGAAAATTCTCTAGTCTTTGGGCCCCAGTTGCCAGATAATGAGCCGGATACGACTTTGCGAGGAGCTGAATGTAAATGTGGATTTACCCAATGCACCGCCTTCATTTGATGAAAAGCACCTAAATAAATGAATGATATGGGTGTGAAGCTAAAATTGAAGAAAGAGCCCAGCTTCTTTGCCATGTATACCGCACAAGAGGTCCATTTCTCTAATCGGCGAAAACGAGAAAAAAAGAAAATCCGAGCTCTGTGTCTGGGGGATCAGAGAAATGGGATAAATACGGCAAGTGGGTCAGACCAATTTGCATAATGTGGAAAATTTTCCGGAAGCAGCCAGTTCATACGAAAGCCTATCGCATACCAACGAGCCAAACCCTTAAAAATAAGACGTTGTACAGGCTTCCCTATGTTCTACCCCTCGACAGCGACACGGCTGGACATTATGTGGTACAGTCAGTATGTGATCTTGCAGCTTTCTACTATCAACTGTTCTTGTACCCTGATTTGAAGAAGTAGCGTATATGGATGCAGATGGCAAGCTTCATCAACTAAGCATCAACTACGTTGCCTCCAAGAGGTTGTGAAGAACGAGCATCATGACATGCAGTATTAAATGGACAACATGGTCATGATTAATTATGGCCTCAAAGCATATCAGGACCATGCAAATTTCGCGCACAAATGTCAACTACGCCAGAGTATTTTCTCTGTCCTCGTCACTGATATACATGCCTTGCTATGGAAATTTAGTTGTAGCCTCTGATATATCTATTTGCTTTTTTGTTTGACGTCGCGGTGATGTTTTTCGGACGTGAAGAAAGCTATAACACATCCAATCTTGTATAGCAAACCCAAAAAAAGTGTTCGATAGACCACCTCCATTGAACCTTGAAATTTTCAACCTTTTCTGGGTTGAATTTTAAAATGCGATATCTTGAAAGTTGTATCTCGCTTATATCGAAGTGACATTTCATCTCGTTTATCTTGAAGTTTTGTTCGAGTCTCTGAAGGAATCTACTTACTAGCATGTTTGGCATCAGTCTTTGAAATGATAACTAAGTCATCAATGTAGATTGTTACTTAGCATACTCCGACTTTATTTCAGAATTATGCGACGCTCTAAACTGGCGTTTGTTGACAGTTTATTTCTATCACTCCATCTGCTAACCACTTATCTACTTGTTTTTTTACTTCAGCCTCGTATCTCAAGATATATCATTTCTTGACGGACATTTCATCTTGGTGAAATCTACCTTGGTTAGGTCAAGGCTGATTTGTCCATACCCGTATCTATGACATGTTTCTGGTCTCACACTAGTAACTATGATATCCGTCTCTTTAACTATATATTCTATCTCACTATCTGGTTCAGTTTCCTGGTTCGGTTCTGCATAAACGCTCATAGGTTCGGTCCTAGATCAGGTATATTGCCTACAAAAGATCACTGAGCACAGCTGAGCTGGTCATAGCGGTATGTATAAAACGTAGCAAATATCATGATAAACAAGATATTTACAATCTCTAAACATGGCACGCAACAGGCACCGCTGCACATAACATATAATGTATCACAGTAAACAGTGACTATACACAGTGCCTACATAGCAATGTCTATAGAACGCACACCTGGAATGCATTTTTACCAAAAAATAGCAACAAATCAAAACAGAAGGTATGATTGACATTGAGACACTTGTTCAAAATATAATGTATATGTAAACTTCGATGGATATTTCTATGTTTTAAACTATGTTATATGAACTAAAATACAATTTAAGTCAGTTAGGATTTAGCAGTGGTAGCTTGTGTAAGAATGATCGGGACTGCCTCTTGGTAAGAGCCTTAATATCCTCGATCCCACAGGACGCACCTCTAGCTGTTCTTTATTAAATAACTTTCACTAGAAGTACTTAGTGTTCATGATCACATGCTTAATTTGTAAATAGACATAAGAACGTAAGTCAAGTTAATACATTGGCTAATATAAATAAAGTTCCATCTGTAGTTCAGAGATTATAAAATTTAGCTTATAAAATCCTACATCTACTATCGTCTTAGATAGATCCAAATAAATGTGTCATACCAAATACTCAGGCTATTGGAGACATCAAAGTGAATTTAGAACACTTTGGAAATATTGGAAAAAGAATTTGTATTAAATTATTGTAAATACAATTAAAACCAATATGTTATCTCATTTGATCTTGATATTTTAGACTGACCGGAGACCGTATTTCTACATATACAACAATCAGTAGAGACGGAAATGGTCATGAAGATCTTTTAAATCTATCAAGACGGCTACACAAGCCGTATCTGATCATATTTCGTCTCAACGTCTTTGAGCACTTGCCTAACAAAAGTGCTCTTGATATATACACGCCAAACGTTTTTAGACAGTGATCGCCTCTTGTGGAGAATATAGTTGAGTACACAGGGCTTCCGTCGCACCTTATTGCTGTAGTAACATACACGGCCTACAACTATAGACCGAAAAGCGAACCTTTATTACCGTAGTATTCAGTTGAATACCAATAACTATATGTCTATTTACACCTCGAGCTTTCGCGCAGTCACGTCACATACACAAACATACATGGTGGATAAAGTCAGTGAATTCATCTTTGATGAACTTGAAACCCACATTCACCCATTGTCTTCGCAAAAGCAGAATGACAGAATGCAAGTATTGGTACGTGCTATCAAGACATTGCAAAACTCTACTTGGTGCTTACCTACACCACTAGTAGCGGGAGATGATGCCAGGCTCTCTCAATTGTAGTTGATAACAATTTATATACCATTGAGTCAGGGGTTATCTAATCTATTCCCACCATACGGATGTAACTATTAAAGCCATTTTTGGCAAAGCCCTTGGAACGCCGAACCCACGGTATCTATGGAGCAGAAATGATCAGTGCGTAATGAGTAGCTACTGTAGTAGCAAAAGAAAAAAAAATCAACAAAGTACCGAATTGATGCACCAATGATCCAGATTGGGCACGAGATATTCTTTTCACCTATGATAGTCTCTGTGTATATGTTGATAAAATTGATAGGGCCAGCCATCCTCATCAATGAGTATCGAGTGCAGGTTAAAGGTATCAAAGCCAACATATGTTCTATTGCATGGCCGTACTGAACGACATCCGATGATAAGGACATGGAACGAGGCGATAATAAGCATTATTTTGGGACAGAAGCATTATTTTGGAACGTGTATTGGTGCATCACGATGTATTGGTGCATCACTAGAATGGGATCTGCACAAAACAGGTCTTGTGTGATCTTTCATATTTACGCTTGTTGATGAGGCACGCTTTTTTTCAGAAGCTGATGAGGGGAGGCAGGGAGGGTAGGAGGAGGAGGAAGAGGAGGAGGAGGAGGAGGAGGAGGAGCTTGACTACAGTAGCAATACATAGTGCATTAGGACCTGTACTCATAGGACCATCGCTACTCTGCACCGACTGAACTAGGCAGCACTGATGGTATGGTTTTGAACATATTACACATATGGTACTCCGCTATTGCCCTCCTATATTAACCAGAACCATATATAGTTAGACAGCTGACTGCTGGTCCAGGCTTTGTACACTAGTCTTAGTACATGTGATAGAACATCCAGCTTAGTTTACATTTAGCAATTGTCGTTTGCACACTTTGCCGGAGTCGTTCGTCCTGATGATTCAACTGATAAGGATCTCTAGAATTTAAAACATGTGGGAGAATTCCGCCTAAATAAAAATTTGCCCTCATTCACATTGTCAAATGTCATATCAGTTTTAAAAAAAAGCCCGGCCCCCTTATGTGGAGAAAAAAGGGTCTATTTTCACCTCTATTTTTTTTTTAATCATCTATTTGGGCTGTATCTACTATATGAAATTAAACGGAATATTTAAAAAAAGTAAACACAGACCCATGGTGTTCAAATAAAAAATATTGCACCCTCATCAAACATATAGGACCACACCAAAGTAAAAGTTGAGCTTAAACGTTTACTACGTTCTAACAAAAAACGTAATGAGAGTTGTGTAGGACCCATGTGTAATAATATTGGCACTCCTTCAGACTGTTGAATTCCAACATTATATTGTGTAGTGTTGGACCCAGCGGCAGTTAAACGAATACTGCTTGTAACCAGTTCAAGTGTATTCAAGAGGTATACACCATGGCGAAAGCTAGTAAAGCTACGCAGAATGCGGGGAAAGTTGAAGCGGCCGACGGTGGCAGCGACTCAGAACCCGACATGCCATCGCAGAGCAGTAGTAGTGCGTCGCACGCCGGTGCAAGGAAGCGCAAGGATTCCCCCAGTACTGCAGGCAACACACACAGTAGCAGTAGTAAGAAGCAAGCCATGGAAGGTGGAGTGAAGGGGAAAGGCAAAGAGAAGGCTTATGTGCAGCCCATTGAAGACCTACCGGAGGGCACGGAGGTGATGGATTTCAACTTTGAGATTAACTCAATTAAGGAACAGGATTTCCACGGTATCAAGAATCTGCTGAAACAGCTGTTTTGGAGGGTATGTGAGATGACTTGGCTATGTGTGTATTGATTTGGCTACCGTTATTACGGTTAAGTGTATGCGTGGGCGTATCTGACACGTATTAACTAAACGCCGTTTTTGTGTATGCGTGAATCGTCAGGAAACAACTGAAATCGAATGCTAATCCGCGTGTGTTCACAATTTCATCCCTGTGTGCTTCACTGTAATTGAAATTATTATTAGGCGTATTTTCTACTACAACAACTGTTGATACGTCGTATATCCCAGTTCTACTATAGGTATCATTGTTAAACTACATGTACTTAATGCGTGTTTAAGTATAACTTTTACGAGTCTGTGTTTGTGGGAGTACGCCAATCAGCCAGATCTCTTGCGCCGCGTATGTGTATGTTCATCATAAAGCGTTCAGGGCGTTTTCAAAATATACATTCCCGCGTATTATCGTGTACATTTTTAGGGATTGAGTGGGTAGCATCCACTAGTAGCTCGCAGAATTCTATATACAACGAGTTGCGGCATATATACGAGTGTCTAACTGCTATACGCTCGTTTCGGAAGTATGTATTTTCGTAGTCTTGTCTCTATATTCTACTGAGTGCACTGAATATATGTAGAAGACTTGAAACATGTGATTTTGGGGGTTTTCCTTCGTTTTATAGTGTTCTTACTCGACTAATGCGGGCGCTTCTATGTGCCCGCTTGATTCATATTGTACTCGCCTCTCCCGATATTTATTGTTCAAATGTTAGCATACTTCCAGTGTGGTACGTTCGAGTTGTATGATGTATTTGCATTACGTTGCAAAATTTGTATCATGAGCACTGAATATACACATTGTCAATTCAATTCGCGGTCCGTTAGCAGGGAATTACACTAGTATTGCAAGATGCCAGCTTTGTTTATGCTGACTTGTATTACAACTAGGTAGATTTGTATCCACGTGGCAATCGTAGATATGGTCATTGCCTGTTGATAGGCAGTATAGCGAGATTGATTCTTTTCAAGTAGCGATGGATTAGGAATCATTGTAGCGATATATTAGGAATCCGCTCTTTTTGTTGGTTACTTGTGTTATTTCCAATTTCGTATCAATGTTCAATGTTTGTGGTTTATTCTCGTAGAAAGCTATATCTTCTATAATCCATTCCAAAAAAAGGAATTCCGAACACTCCTTTCTTAAAACACTTCAAATATATTTTGCAGGATATGAATGTTCACCTCTCCGAGCTGGCCGATATAATTGTATCGCAATGGGAGGATGTAGGCAGCACAATTACAATTGCAGACTCTGAGGGGGTTTATGGTATCATCTCAGTCATCAATATCCATCTGCACAGCGTAAGTGAATCGAGTGACTTTTTGGCCCGAGTGTTCGGTATGCAAGCGAGAGCTGTCTACTTTTTAAAGTGGATTACTAATGTACTGAAAATATTGGCTCGTGTTTACATCTGGGCTGAATTTTGGAAGTGTGAGAATTGCTTACTGAGAATATATGATGCGTATGCCTGCCAAGTGGCTTAGGACAACAGCAATATTCGCTCAGTTTCAGACCACAAAAGGCATTTGAACGCGAGCAATTAAGGATTAGTCCGTGTTCGTTATGTGTAAACCCTATGTCATGTTGAATACTTATCAGGAGAAAGCGAGTATCCAGGAACTCAAGAAGTACATGCTGAAGAAGTGTCCGGATGATGCCCAAAGAAAGAAGATGCACGCCCTTTTCACCGATACCAACCAAGGTCTAGGTCTAATTGTTCACGAGAGATTTATCAACATCCCCGCTCAGCTGGCCAGTCCGATGTACACGGCTTTGTTTGATGAGGTCGACTCGGCTGCACATGATGTATGTGTACTGTACTGAAGTGCTTGTTGTGTAAGTAGATTATATTGCTGGCGACTTTTGATCAAATTCTTACTTGTACGTATCGTTCACACGTACGTACTCATCATGCATGGTATCTTATCCGTGAAAATATAATCCTCACAGGGCGAGCCGTTTAAGTTCGATAATTATCTTTTCATGGTAAAAACTCAACGCCAATCCGCTGAGGAGGATGGAAACGGCAATAAGATTGCACAACCCAAGGGCAAGAAGCGAGCCAAATGGGAGTACATAAATGTAGAAGACGTGCTCTTCGAGAAGGAAGCTGGCCTCAGTTACAGGTATGGTATAGAACACTCGGAGGACGATAAACGTAAACCTATACTCGGCGAGGGATATGTGGATATGGGTCGTCATGTGATGGTGTTATCCGCAGCCAAAGTGGCGTTGGTGATGGAGAGAATGCCCATTGAGTTCCCGGGCCCATGGGTGCGAGCGAGTGATTGGCAGTGGTAAGTGTGGATTTAGTGCAGAGCCCCAGGAATCCAATAGTAGTAGGTGGAAGAGTTATTGCAAACTTTTACTATTCACCAGATCTTTAAGGGTGACATAAGCATCAATTAACCAGGTGGTGATACAAAAGTACCATCCCACTGGATGGTCGGGATAATGATTTGAACAGAGCAGGAATCATGCTACCCAGATAGCAGGGGGGTGAGGGGCAGGGATATTTAGTCGCGTTCCTCTGGAAAGAATATGTGCATGCATACACCCCGATGTAGGTGTACGGCGCGGTTGATTATGGGCTTGATGGATGCTCGGATGATCCGCAAGGTTGGATGGGGATGTACGGTTGTAAGCAAAACAACATGCAAGCAATATTGGCTGGTGTAGTGTTGCATGTGTTCGGCAGGAAATGCTTTTTAGTTGTCAGGGTTCAATGTTCCCAGATGCCAACTAGACTGTAAATCATCTGTGGTGAAAGAGCACCCACGGTACCGTTTCGCTTTCATAGTCGGAATGCGGCAGTTTTACTGTGTACGTTGCGGTTGATATACAAAATGATAGTTTTGTAATACCGAGCTAGCGAGTGAGCGATGGCATCGGTATCAGATGCCTGCAAGAGGATGCGTGTCAAATGGATTTATTTTACGGCGTCAAATGACGTATTTCGTATACCGAGCTAGCGAGTGGGTGATGGCTTTGGAATCAGATGCGTGCAAGAGGATGCGATGAAACTACATCTGCACAAAGTAGTTTCAGATTGCGGCGATTGATGTGAGCATCCTGCGGAATGGAGAGCGTGAATGTGTGTAGATATGTATGACTTACGAGCTACAGTTTTAAGGAGTATGACTGCTATGAACAGAGGTGCAGCAATTGCCAAGAACAATGATGGTATGTCAGAAGCAGCTGAGCCCGACTCAGATTGTCCGACATATCTGAGGGCAGTGGTACACATATGACATGGCTGCGCGGCTGACTTCGCTATTTTCTGCTAGGAAGCGTTGCGACACATGCTATTCATGACAGTGGGAGTAATCCTTATCCGTGTATCAGTTCACAGAACCTACAACTATACGTTGTACTACATTTGACTCCATAAGTGGGATCCATACCGCAGAGTCGTCTACACTGGTACACTGCTTCGACCTCTGGTTCCTCTTCCTGGTATAACAGTCCGTACCTCGGGTATGAATAGGCTACTACACATTTTTCTGCACTTTGATACATATTACATCGATAATGATCAGAGACGCTATTTTGAGCACATACGAGTGTTGTTTGAATGCAAGCTCTTGCTGGCGATGGTGGCCGACCTCACCGTTCAATCTACAGAAGTATGAATGGAATTTATTGACCCCTTTTTACTTTGGATTTCTACAAGGAAGTGCTTTACGTTGGATTTCTACAAGGAAGAGCATGTAGCTCGTAAGTCAAGTCTTTACGACGGCCAACTTCGCACCAATCGAAGTTGTGTTTAGACGATAGTATTGTGAGGTAGATATTTATTATATTCACTTCCCCAAGTGAATTTGATACTTGGGCTCATTGAATCAAATTCACGAAGACTGGACTAGTGCTCGGAAGTGTAGGACTGGTTTTTAGGCACATTGTCTAGTATTTAGTATTTACGCCTTATTCACATACGTGTTTTGGTTTGAAATAGATTTGAAATTCAAACAATTTATCCAGTCAACAATTCACCATGGGGCGCTATGAGGTGAGGCCAGAGTGGATTTAAAAAAGCCAAAAGGTTCTTTTAGGCGTATCTTCTAGGTCATATTTATCGTTGTAAGTTGCAACGCAAATAAATGATCCGTTAAACATCGACAGTTAAACTTATACTTCCATTTGAGAGTCTCATTTATTTTAGTGGGGCCAAATTGCAGGTCAGGCAATAGGCATACACATACAAGATTTTTGTCCTGAATACATTCTGATATCAAATATCGAGACCAAAATTGTTAGGATAGGTGCACTATTCAGGTCACAATATACAGGTCAAATTATTCTAAAATACGTTACAACGCTAAAGAATAATCCGATAAACATTGAAAAAGTCAACTTCTATATTTATGCATCTGAACGTTTAGTGAGGTCATAGAGTGACAACTGTACACTGTTAAAGCATTATGTAGTGTTGCACTGTGCCACCACCTGAACTTTATCAGTTCTCCGCTAGGTTTCAAAACAATACGTACGCTATATTTTCACAAATTTGTCAGTCAAGGTCCTGTCTCCCCACCGAATAAGCAATTCGACTTTTGTAAAACAATACGGACGCTATAATTTTACAAATCTTGTCAGTTATTCTGTATGCCTCTCCACTGAACAGTTACTTAGACTCCATGGCATGACGTAGACTCAAGGACGGTGTAGCAACGCCCTCACAGATTAATGCACATCTAGTTCAAAGCACTACTATATGGAATTATGAATAGCGCGAGCAGATTTCAATACATGCTAAAAATAAATATTGACGATTTGTACAAATAGGAGTATATAACTAAATAGTCAAATCGTAAAGGCGTTTATCATGGCAGCGAATTCCTTATGAGGTAGGTCAAGGTGTTTATTTCAGTATTTTTTGTCACAGAGTAGTGTGCTCCGATACCAAATGGTAACGATGACAACATGATAGCAGAGTTCATTGTATAGAACTCGTGAGAACTTGATCAGTGTTCGAAAGTGTAGAGATAGTTCTTAGTCTCGTCTTAGTAAGACTCTTTCCAGGGCTTTATAGTATATGAGTGCTTGTTCTTAGGTTCCTTGTATTCGTCAATGTAATAGTTGTCCGTTTTGACGTAACTTGAGAGACCTCGTCTCTTTGGTACTCCATCTTCGATGAATGCAGACCAGAGTTCACAGCGATCATTTTTAGCAGTCTCGAAACCCGTGTACCTTCCATTGTAATCACAAATCGTGTGGTACTTGTCGAGTTTGTGCTCATACAAGGAGAAGCATTCAATTGTGTGAAATGCAATATTATTTCCGTCACAGTATTTTACCGGATGAAAGGACTATAATTTATTGTGTACAAATTGACACAAGGTAAAGCAAAGCAGTTCTCACACTGGCCTCTAATTTCGCATCAGCTCGACATTCAATACACAGAGGTCTCAGCAACTCATCGCTAACCCCATACATTCCTGCGCCAGTATGTGTGCGTTTACCCACCTGCAAGTCACATTTGTTTAGACCTAGTCGCAACCGATCATCACTCGAAGGCCGGTCATCCGCTTCGTTACTGGAACGGCTGGCCGTGTGGGTTTCCAGTTCGGCAAATCGTTGAGATAAGCTTGAATTAGGATGCTTTGCATACCCTTCCAGACTATTGTCTTGGTGATTAGTGCTCAAAACACCTATTGATTCGGCAGTAGCCGCCATCGAAAACTTAGCTTTCTTCTTCGTTGACTTGATGTGTCGTGCCTTACTCTGCTGCAGATGCCAGGTGGTATTGGGAAGCGACGCAATCCCCACGTTGTGCAGCACCGGTCCAACAAGTCCCGTTTGTAGCAACGTACCCATATCGACCGCCAACGACAGCATGTTCAGAAACTGTGTGTGTAAATGTATGAGGTCAATCTCCGGTCTTGGGATGTTCGGAATCTTAGCACTGCTTGATCCTTTTCTCCTCTCCTTGCGGGACTGTGTTTGGTTGTTCGTGGCCGTGGTAGCGCTTACTGTTTCCTGCGCATGCACGTGGGTGCAGTAACTCGCACTTAACAACGCACGCGCCTGCCAGAAGCTCACGTCCACATCACTGTGTGCAATCAACGACAGCAGTGCTAGTATACATATCCCCTGCCCTTCAATAAGACCAAAATCCCCAGGCCCATCGCCGTCTCTATGTACCCTATCATAGACTGTATCAGGACAGATCTCACGCGGTGCACTCTTCGCATTCGAATTAGCAAGTGTCTGACTGTGCTCTTGTTGCCGCTCATTAGTGGATGGATTTTTTAGGCCATTCTTGGATACAGACAGCATATCACTCGGGCTCAACCTTCCCAAACCTGCTTCATCTGCACTACTATCATGGCTGTGTATGTATGCCAACTCGCTCAGAAGACCTTCTGCTTTTTTCTTCACGCTTAGAATCTTCATTAACAGACGCACACGAGTTGCCTGCGATCGTGTGTGCACAATCTCCAAGGCACCGCTCATTGCCGACGACACACACTCCACCGTACTAACCGCATTCTTGGCTTCCTCCGCTATGGTCATGGTCGCTTGCTTGTCCGTGAGCATGTGCGTGTGCGGGTGTGTGTCATTGTTCACAATAGACTCTGTATTCATACTATCGTCGGTCTCTTGCGCTTCACACGGTTGTCCAGTTGCAATAGAAATGCGCGCCCACCGCATGGACGACTTGTGGCGCGTGTACTCGTACACAATCGACGGCACATCAGAATTTTGTAATTTTGTACACCATTCTGGTGGTGCGATTGAGTTCTTCTCATCGCACGCATACACAATTGATTGTTGAAAAGGACTTGATGCTTTCTCCGATGGGACCTGCACAGTAGTGCCTTCCCGCTCTTTCAGCTGATTGTTCTCACTTTGAAGGCTAGGTATGAATCCTTTCAGTACCCGAAACCAAGCACATCTAGGCTCACGAGTGCATTCCCACGCAGACGATCGAGTCGGATTCTCAACTCCAATTGGGGGCCAAAAAGGCAATCCTGTATCCAATTTCAAAGTAAAAAATTAGCCTTTTTGGTATCAGACCATATACAGAACCTACGTAGCTCTTACAGTCGTGTGAGAAACATGACACCTAAACTATATGATGCTCTCCCGTACCATATTAGCCACCAACGAACATTGTTACAGTACAACATTTCGGCATGGACTCCATGGCCCGTGAGCGAGACTGGGTCATATAAACCATGTTCAGACGTGGGAAGTGAACTCCCTTCAACGTAGTAACAATGCGCACAAAGAACCTTTTGGTCATTTGTGACAACAAGACATCGCTCTTTACAGGTGATCTATCACGGTTGCACATGCGTAATAGTAATCACATTTACGTATGAACTCACCCAAGATCAGCGTTTCGACCGCCCACGCGTTCACCCGTGCGTGCCGCACCAACCCTCGCATACTGCGCGGCAGCAGGTGCAGCACTGAGTAGATCTGGGACTCGTCACCTGTAGCATCGGTTGCCATGGTACCGTTTTCCTCACACTGCGAAGTTGTACCGGATATCTCATGTGACTGTGAAGGTGAATGTACCGGCGATACTATATGCGTCTCGTTGGGCTTACTACCAGCGATCGCAGGCGTAGCGCTCAGATGTGATGTTTTCTGCGGCACTTCTTCGCTGTCATCAGTGATAGCTAGCGAGTGCATGAGGGTCTCCACTGTATCACACTCGACACTTCCGCAGCACACACTACTACACGTGCACATACCCTCGTTCCCATGGAACAATCCGTGTCCTTCATCACGAGTGCACACAACTGGTTTGTTGCTATCAGTTGTGCGTTCAGTGTCTTCAGACGCACCGGATATAGCCGCACGCGGAACACCTTTCTGTGATATGCTACTAGACCCCCCCTACGGATATTGAAGATATCATCTATCTCGTCGTGTGCCGTATGCTTCTCTTTTGTGCCCGACTTTGACACTGACTGTCGCGCGCTCAGTCTCCCTTTCCCATCCGTCTTCACATCCGTGCACACTTGCTCATTGCTCTCATATACTCCTTTGTGTTCTAATACCTGGCTAGCCTCGTCTCCCATATTGTCTTTCAATCGCTTCACCCAAGCCGCCGCAGTCGACGAGACGGCAATGGTGGTAGGCACAGGAGGGGTTGTAGTTCGCGACATGGGGCCTACACGCTCTTTGCGATTGTTGAGCTCTGAGCTCTGTATGCGAGTTTCATGGAGCCCTTCCGAGATACTCGAGCAGCTAGTTGTATGTTTGAGTCCGTTCTGTGCTACCTTCGAAGTGCCACATGCAATGCAGAACATGTCCTGCGCCTGCTTTGACCCAGTACCCTTTTTAACCGCCTGGTGTGGTGACGTATCTATTGGCACAATGTTGAGCCTCAACGAAGACTTGGTTTGCGCACATGTAGGCGACCCCACTACAGCCTCATATGGCAGATATGTGGGTAAGTTGTATTCGTTCAGAGATGCTGTGTAATTGCTCGACGCCCGCTCTCGCACCCCCACGCTCAGTAGAGCCAATGCAGCTTGAACCACTATATCACGTGCCGAGTGACTGACCTCCGAATCTTTTATATTTGTACTTTTCATATCCAAGACCCTCCTTAGATCCTTATTTCCGTCTAATTCTCGGTCAGAATTGAGACCGACATTGGCTTGACCGAAGGACAGTATGAATGTCGCCACACTCCCGATGACCTTGCCTAGCCTCGTGGAACGGCCTGTACACGGATACAGCTTGACAATGTGGTCATGTATCTCGTCCGAGATATCGTCATCCACATAGTCTGTCCCACATAGCGCTGCACCAGGCGAGGTAGGTAGAATGTCAGGGGCATACACTTCCAAGCAGCTGCTGGTGTGGGTAAATGAGTATGTAAAAACATATAGGTACGAATTCGCATGGGATGTAAGTGCACGCGAAGGCGCATATATATATGCATAATTATGTGCTATTCAGGTACGCAGCAATCCTCAGATTCTGGATCAGCAAGACTGCCGAGACTAAGGAGTGCGCTCTACAACAAACAATTGTACAGTAGAACATGCAAACTTAATGTGATTCAAATAGCCAGAATCGAAAGAAAGAAACAATTATTTGGAACCCCAGTATCTAATCGATGGTTCATATAATACTGAAAACAAAAATATTTAAGTAGAACCAAGAACATGACCCATAATAGCAAACACAAATGCTTAGGTACACACAAGTGCATATATATTATATACATATGTATGTATTCTTTCACGCAAATACCACATCCGAAACATCGAGTGCGGGTAGAATACACCTGAATAGGGAACTCCATCCGAAAATTTCTGATAGTGTCACGGCTATGCAAATACTCTATACTGAATGTTCCACAGTACAGATTCATCTTAATGAGATACGAGTATCTGCACACAGCATGGACATGCACTCAATACATAAAAATACATAGAACACGCATGCGCATACCCCTTTGGGTATAGACTAATACATACTTGCGAGAAGCGGGAGATCGGACAAGTCCAGTCCAAGATGCTTCGCCAGCGTTTGCGGAAAGTACTGAGCTCCGGTGACATGCACCTTACCATCAGTGTCACTAGCTGTTCAACGATATATATATATATATATATATATAAGCATACTAGTTACCAGGTATATACTTGTTTTAAGTGTGTATACGTGAATAAACTAGGCGAGGATACGCATATGCTATTCAGCGGAACTGTCATCTATAGTGCAGCCCTGAGGTGTAGCTTGATGGCAGGCTCATGTACTGAAACTCATACCTTTGTCCCGTACTTATCCTACAGCTGATTGGGTAAGAGTCATAAGAATGACAATACAACGCAACTATTTCAGAACGAACACACATCTTGTCGATACTATGATTCAATTGGATATATACCAAAAGTGACATCTTAAAATAGAACGTACTATCTCCAATAACAACATAAAATATAGATACATAATCAATGCCAGCAAGGAGATATGGATGTAAGTAGAAGCCGCAACCAATACTAACGACTTCACTACCATAAACCACGTAGTCACCCCATCAACCGAAATTAGGTTGAAGCAAACCTCGAAATGAACCCGAAAAGTGTCACTGCTGTCTCGACTCAATATCGCAGATCTATAACAGTGCAACAAGCCTGAGTCGCTTTCAACACAAGAGTATACATAAAACATTTGTCCAACTATACGTCCACGGAAAACATGCCAAGATCACATTTCTGCAGAGTCGATAGCGGTGCTTAGCTATTCTAGACCATCGAGTTCATATAAAAGTTAATGTTGCTGAGCACCTCACCCACATGAAAAGAAACTATCACATCACTCGTATCTATAAAATAACCGAACCGACGAAAAACAAATACATCACAAACGTACGTATCTGCAGAGTCGATCGCGGCACATTGCTATGACTAACCACGGCGTGTATGTGGATATCGCTATAATAACCGACTATAACGGCCCAATTAGAAACGCAGCTATTTTTATGTATACCCATGTCTATACACATAAGAGAAGAACCAAAGTCTTACAACACAAAATTACCTGCCTGCAGAGTCGATAGCGACACACAAACATAACTAAACACTAAGTATATGTAGAAGTCGCTATTACGGCTGCGCTATTATAGCTAAGCACTATGGGCTTACTGCTCAATGAAAAGTAGATATTCCATACAACGTACCTATCTGCAGAGTCGACAGCGGCACATAGCCATGACTGATGACCGGGTATATGTAGAAGTCACTGTCATTGCTGAGCACTACGGCGCCAAGCGCAATAGCCACACTGGCCACAAGTCCATCAGCTTCACCGTCTGCCATGTACACGCGCACACTGCTCTGGTCGCACCTGAGCATGTTCCCACATGCACGGGCACGGGTGTGTGTACGCCTCATAGTGTGTGGCCTTCCATCTGCCTTTGAATAGGTATCTGTGCTGGCACAATTGATGGTGGTGGTAGGTGTGCTCTTGTCAGACTTTGCAGACTTCGTGTGTTTATTTCTCTCCCATTTGGACTTAGGCTGAGGGCGCGCAAGAGTTTCTGTTGGTGACGACCTGACCTCAGGCGTTGCCGTCGTGTATTTGTCGTGCTTGGTTGTCGGATTGACGTGCTTTTTACAGCACGCACACACTCGTCCTTGGGCGGGAAAGTGAGAGAGTATTGTCTGCACAAACGTTCGCCGGGCCCATACCGGCAGCACGCGACAATTGGCAAACGCGCTCAAATTGACATCTTTTTGACGCGAAGACACCTTGTTAGCCACCGCCAGGGTATCCCGTAGCTTGTGGTTGCTCCGTTTGACTCTTTCTTTGGCCTTCGACACGGGGGATATCTGTAAAGTGTCAAATAGGAGAGACATGAAGAGATGGATAAGTTTCCGCCACTACGTAAACAGTATAGACTCAAACTTGATTAAAGAGTGCAGGCACACAATCTATTGATCACCAAAGCACACTGAGTATCGTACAAGACTAGAAACACAGACTGAAATGAGTGAACAGTTAAATCAATATACACCACTGTGATGACAAATACTGAAATTAAGGAATCGCAAAGCAATTGGGGTCCGAACTAAACCGCTCCACGAGGTGTACCTGCATCAGTACACTCGCTGCAGCGAATGCAGTCAATTTTATATTGGGGGCGAGAACTTGCATGGTACTTCGGGATATAAAATTAGGTATAGCATATTCAAGGTTACGGTTAAAACCGCTTTTATATTACTCGCGGCCTCGGGATAAACCTTGGTTGATTGGAACATGAGATATACACTGCTCTCATATGATAGACACAAGCATGTACAAACATCTTACTGGAAGTACTACAACGTCATTCGTACCCTATACACCAGCACAATGCTTGCATACGTCCTTGACAGATTGGTGGAACCAGAAACTATATACCAGATGGTGGCGCTTGCCTCCAACTTTAATTGCAAAAGTATAAACCCATTTTGCACACACGTATTGGGTAGCCTTCGTGTATTTATTACCACGCCAACTACGGTACAACTGTTAAAGACACACGCACACGCAGGGCCTTTGAATACTTACCCCGTCCATGACCACGTACACTTGAGCATTCGTCGCCACAAGCGCAGACACAACCTTAATCGTCCGCTTGTGCAACAGATCCGGCGTACACCCATAATCGCACAAATTGCTTGGTGTAGAGCTCCTTGGCTGGAAGAATAAGCGATGCAGTAACGCAGAACCGTCCACGACCACTCTGTGCGCAAGGTTTGAGTATAACAGCTATATAGATAAGATTAAGGGAAAATAGTCGCATATCTCATGTTACCGAGAGAGGACCCAGCCCATTCTGCCGCTGCGCGTGTTTTACAACATTAACAGCAGAAAATATATCTATATCTATAACTATATATATATATATATATATATAGGCTTAGTTTACGTAAGCCAACAGTTTGTATACATCAAAGTAAGCTACTGTATACGGGTGTGATAATTTAATTTAACTTGTAGTCCATAGGGAACTAACCTGCATTCAGTCTTCATAGTTTCTGCCTATATACTCCAGCCCACGCCCTTATGGCTCCTGCAACAGGTTATTTCCCTATGGACACCAGCTGCGCCCTCAACGATGATTTCCCCTTTAAATACTGTCGCCATCATCTATATGTTTTACGCTATTTTAAACTTTACTTTTAAGTTAATTTAATTTCTCATATCCAAATATAGTAACTTAGTTTTATGTATGCAAACTCTTGGCTTACATTAACTAAGCCCTAAGTTTACAAAATGCCATTGTGTGTTACGTGCAATATGCACATTACAAACTTACCCTTATACACACATGTCCACACGTGGACTCAGTGCCACACGTCTCACACACGAATTGCAATTGCAATTGCAATATATATATATATATATATATATATATATATATATATATATATATATATATATATATATATATATATATATATATATAGACACAGACACAAACACAGACACAGACACAGGCACACAGACACATACACACACACACACACACACACACACACACACACATATATATATATAGTAGAATTCGCATTTGCCTCGGTACAAACTTCACTGTAAGCTAGATATTCTGTCTATAAGAATCAATCAACATAATACTTTATCGTAGAACATTTCAAACCTTCGTTTTGATAGCTCGGCATCCTCAGATGTCCAAGAAAGGTTTGAGCCTAGCTGGGAACGCACCCCTACGTACGTCTCTAGACCCCTAACACCCATTTTGCCAATATAGACTGCCTTAACAGTGCTAAATTTGGTTGACCTCGTATTCCTACCGATTTCGTATTCCTACCGATACCACGCCGCTACATAAGTTGCACAAGTCGTTTGGACGTACAGTATCACATACGGTACAATAAAATAGAGCTGATAGAATGAGGAAAGAAAAGAACCGAAAAACGCCGGCGTTGTATACCAAAAAAGGATCAATTTATGATTACGAGGTACACGTGGACATAGATACTTCGATAAATAGATAACAAATTAGATCGCTTCTTTCATAGCTTCCTAAATTTCACATATGCTTCTAGATGCTTTATACGTACGGTTGTGATATTTCTCTGTTTTGAACAAGAAGGTGGGCACATACTATCTTTGTATGTGAATGCTATTAATGTAAGCTACCAATCCTTAAAATAAGCTCACAAGGAGATCATCACCTCTGGATTTTGCGCTACATAGACCAATTACATAGTCATAGGGCACTATGGGTAAAGTGAAACGAAGCCAGAATAAGCCCATGGCCAAGGCCCAGGCAGCTAACGAACTCACAGAAATAAAACGACTCGATAAACTGTGCGAAACTGTCGGATTGGAGGAGAATGAAGGTACAGATAATGCCATAACAACGAAGTTCAGTTCATTGCCGATTAGTAATCAGACTAAAATGGGATTGAAAGAAGCTGGGTATTTAGATATGACGAATATTCAGTACAAGGCTATACCAGCGGCACTTAGAGGCAAGGATATACTAGGGGCTGCAAGAACGGGTAGTGGGAAGACACTGGCTTTCGTACTACCTATAATCGAGACCTTATACCGACAGAAATGGTCCGATCTATTTGGTCTAGGTGCACTAGTTATATCCCCTACAAGAGAATTGGCATACCAGACATTTGAGGTACTGAGGAAAGTAGGTAAAAAGCACACACTATCGGCTGGGTTAGTTATCGGAGGAAAGGATGTGGAGGCGGAACAGGGTACTATCTCCAGAATGAATATTCTGGTTTGTACGCCCGGACGTTTGTTGCAACACATGGATGAGACACCAGGTTCGTACTGTGTGTTGTTGTGTTATTTCTATGAGATATCATTGCCAATTGATGATTATGCGCAGATGTCCAAGTATATGATTGTATGTTTTGCCACACATATACAATTAGATGGAATCGATTTTCCATATTTATCGAACTCTGAATGATGACATGCGTGTAAGTACTATATATATATATATATATATATATATTTTATATATTTTAATGTATATATATATATATATATATATATATATAACGCATATATGCATATATATATATATATATATATATATACATATATATATACATACATACATACATACACATACATTTATACATACATACATACATACATGCATGAAATACACACACATACACACATGCACATGCATACACATACATGCATGTATATGCATCATCATATACATATGTATAATATGTTCATATATATTATAATATATTATAATATATTATATTGGTCATATACCATATACATATATTATAATATATATGTATGTAATATGTATATGTACCATAATATATATATATATATATAATATATATATATACATTATATCATATTATTATATATATATATATGTATACATCATCGTATGCATATGTAATATGTATATTTTATATGCACATATATATATTATATGATGCATGGATGGTATGCATATTGTATAAAAAGATATGGATGCATGTACATATGTACATGTGCATGTGCACATACGTATACGCTAACATGTACACGCACAATGCGCCACGTATGTATGGCGCATGGGCATGTGCATGTGCAGTGTACATGTAGCACGTATGCATAATACGTAATGCATATACATGATAACACGCAACATGTAATATGTGTCACGTATACATTTTGTTTGTATGACATATATGTATATGTATATTATAATAATATATATATTATATGTATTATGTATATCATTATACATGTGCATTGCATATGCATGTATTATTACATGTATGTATGTATGTATATGCATTACGCATTACGTATAATGTTATGCATACGATATTTTATATATATTATAATAATACATATGTAACATATATTATATAATATAATGCATATGTACATATACAATATATATATATATATATATATATATAATAATATTATTAATATATATATTATATATAATATTATATTATTATTGTTATTACATATATATTATTATTATACATGCAATGTATATATACGCATTATTATGTATGGCCACATACCAATGATACATATACATGTGTGCATGCATACGCATGCATATGCATTTATGAACATGTGCACAATGTGTGTTACAATACGTATATGCATGTATGTATTATTAATACATGCATGTAATACATATCGAACATGCATATATATTATATATTATATTATTATAACATATGTAATAATAATATATAATATATAATAATAATAATATTATACATATATATATTATTAATAATATTAATATAATAATAATAATAATAATATATAACATATAATATATTATGCATATAATATATGCATTATACATATATTGCATGCATATGCATATGCATGCATGCGTATGCATCATCAATAATATGCGTTGCATTCATCACATTGCGTACACACAACACACACGCACGCGCACGCACATCACGCACAATATGCCAATCAACATGTCATCCATCAATCAATATACATATAATATATATATATATATAATATATATATATATATATATATATATATATTATATATATATATATATATATATATATATATATATATATATATATATATACATATATATATATATATATATATATTGTTTTATTTATATGTATATGTATATTTATATGTATATGTTGATGTATATGTATATGTTATACGTATATATATATATATATATATATATATATATGTATATACATTATATCAAGATGTTGGCTTTCATATCAATTTATATTGGTCGAGGTTTCTTGCCAATTGATTTGGAAATTTGACGCCATCACTTTCACGGTCTGTGTTTGTATCATTCAGGTAGTATACTATCGTAATGTGTGCAGTGGATATTGCTTTTGGCTGTGTCGATATGATGTACACAACAATCGAAATACAGTGACTGTATGTCAGCTCTGTCTGTTTTCGGGGTGCACGAATTATCTTACGTTAAGAATTGTTTTGTCAGATGATGATCAGTTTCTTAATGTCATGGACTGCAGCGGAGTATGATGATGATCGGAGACTACTCTCACAGAGTATTAGTGGCGTGCAAAATGATCATTATGCGCGGTAATCAGGCATTCTAGGCCCACTCGTACGTGTACTTGGCGCCATACTCTTGACGTGTATATGTGCATGCATGCGAATGCATATCACACACATGACCATTTATCGCATCCAAATAGTTACGTTCTCAATTTGTTCACTTCCTTATTTATACATTTCCTCATTAATCATATCGTGGCAAGCCTATGTATCACTGTATTGATGGGGGGTTTTTTTAAAATTGTGAACGCAGGATTTGTGTGTGATGATCTGCAAATACTGGTACTAGACGAGGCGGACCGTATCATGGACCTGGGCTTCAGTGAAACTATGAACGCCATTATTGCGAATTTACCCAAGTAAGTGGATGTGTATACGCAAACTATGCTATCTAGATACTACACACATGCGAACGACTTACAACACGACAGTCTAGTTGCGCATATATCTGTATTGCGAGGCTCCCAAGCTTAGGCGATTAAGCCGGGTTGCTCTATTCGTTTATAGTTGCTCGCTCGCTTCTGTGTCAATTTTGTACCGCTCAATTGTTTTCATAAAATTTGGCCAAATGTGTCGTGCAGGATGGTGCGTAGTATAGACAATTGGCTGCTTTTGTTTTGAAGTGTTGTAAGCTTGCCTTCTATGCTCAAGAATTGGGTGCGTTTTCACGTGTACGTCAGCCTACTGATCATTTTCTAAGTATGAATGTGCGGATGCATTTACACATCCAATAGCCTTATGATTACGCACATTCATTTACATATCCAATAGCCTTATGATTACTCACTCCCTGTTAAAATAAAGTTTATCTAAGTTGGGTTGCTCCGCCTATGATAAAAGTGCCAAATACCTACAGCATTGGTGTGTAACGCGTAGTGTTCTATCCGTCATCTTAAACTTGCACATGCTTGTACGCTCGCTATAATCGAAATGACTTCTGCAATCATCACACCGTTTTAGATCGAGCGAATGTTGCTATTCTCAGCCATCCAAGAGAAATGTATCAGAGACTTAGTGTTTTCTCTAGAATATACATATTTTGGCTCTGTAAATGTATGCACGCACGTGTGCACATACACATAGCACATGCTCTTCTACCGCCACATACTTACGTACTCTCTATGACTTTTCACTTTCATATAGATCAAGGCAGACGTTGCTCTTCTCGGCCACCCAGGAGAAGAGTGTTAAAGACCTAGCGCGTTTGTCTCTCAAGTCACCGGAATATGTTACCGCTGGTGACCACGACACCTCAAGCAATAGCGGAGAAGCTATCGAATACCAAGCCCCGCCCAAACTCACCCAAGTATATCTCGTATGCGACCTGCAGAGGAAGTTGGATATCTTGTATTCATTCCTACGCACACACACAAAGGATAAGATTCTGGTGTTCATGTCGTCGTGTAAGCAAGTGCGCTATGTATACGAAGCGTTTAGGAACGCACGACCGGGCTTGCCGTTGCTGGCTTTGCATGGACAACAGAAACAGGCCAAGAGAATGGCCATGTACAACTCTTATACTAAAAAGTCGGAGGCGTGCTTGTTCGCGACCGATATAGCCGCGAGGGGGTTAGATTTTCCATCTGTCAATTGGGTGATCCAGGTAGGGTTTTGTATCACGCACCACTCGATGCTCGCCATTCACGCTGTGTCCTCAGGTTCATCGATTGAATCATTGTGGGCCGCTTTCAGTTCTCGCTCATCGAGATATAATCTCACACGCTGCGTTCAACGTCAGAGATAGTTCTGAACTAGGGCAATATAATGTCCACCTCGTAGAGGACCGGCAGGGATAGTGAACTTAACAATAATTTCTTTTAAACCCTTTGCATCGCAATCATTGCTCACAGATGGACTGCCCGGAAGACGTGGCCACATACATCCACCGCAGTGGGAGGACTGCGCGATACAAAGCAGACGGTAAAGCACTACTCATGTTGCTTCCCAGTGAGGAGGAGGCGATGTTAGCCAAGATAACCGAGCGCAACATACAACTACAACGCATCAAGATGGACGAGAAAAAGCTCACGTCGTGTGTTAACCACGTGTCTAACCTGTGTGCGAAGGATGCGGATATGAAGCACTTGGCACAGAGGTCGTTTGTGTCGTATGTGCGATCGGTACACTTGCAGGCGGATAAAGAAGTATTCAATGTGGGGAAGCTACCGCTGGAGGAGTATGCGTTGTCGCTGGGCTTGTCGAAAGCACCAAAGATTAGGTTTGTGAAGAAGATTAAGAAACACTTTGGAGCCCAGGCTGACAGGTCGGAGGCGCACTTGAGCAAAAAGGAAGCTATAAATGTACTGAAGCAAACTCAGAAATCTCAGGACGAGGACAGCGATGCGACAGGGTATGTATTGTACGAGTGCGTAAGAATGGATAAATGCACATGCATGCATTATAATATGTTTATACCTATGTATTTTGTATACAGATGTGCATGTTTGTATATGATAGCTACGAATATATGCTTGTCATGTCGTTTTTGTATTTTGTGCGAATGGTGCGTATTCGAGTATGTAGGCATATATGTATCTCTGAGTTCGTCTAAGGTATGTTTTTACGCACTTAAAAGTTCTCCTCGTGTACGACTGACTGTGCGTATCTCCGTATGCTTTTCTAGAAGTGATGGAGAGGCCGAAGATAAAGGTTGGGATGTGGATGTGGATGATGACGATGATCTGCTGATAGTAAACCCAGACCAAAGCAAGGTTGCCCAACTGGATTCGGAGGACGATGCGCAAGTGGCGCAAGAGTTGGAAAAAAAAGCTCGAAAGAAAAAAAGGAGAAGACGAAGGTATGTTTTACCATGCATTTGTCGCTGTTTACTTCTGTGCGTGTATATCTACCAAATTTCTAATTGGCTGTGTATGCATATTCATCAGTATATGTCTGTGTAATTCTATGTTTCGTGCTCAGATGACGCACAGTTGGCGCAAGAAAAAAACATGGCAGGAAATATCACACAACCTTATAACTCTCTACGTGTGTTTATGTTCAAGCTATATATCTGTGTACACTTTCGCAATACAACGTCACGGGCAGTATTCATGGTATCTGAATATTTCCTTTGACATATAAAACGTCACTTTGCCATCATATATATATATATATATATATATATATATATATATATATATATATATATATATATATATATTATATATATATATACATATTATATATGCATATATATATATATATATTATATATATATATATATACATATATATAATATATATATATATATAATATTATTATTATGACATACATACACATTATACATGCATATGTATACATGCATTTATTGTAATTATGCATATATATTATTTGTGCATTACATTGCAATGTTGTATTATGCATGTGTAATATATTAATATAATATATTATATTGTTATACCATATGTATATTAATAATACATACATACATAATATGCATATACATCATATCTATTATTATATATGTATATGTATATTACGTAATACATTTGCTTATAATATTATTATATATACATATATGATACATATTGCAATGCATATTATTATGTGTATAATAGCGTGCATGGCAGCATACATGATGATACGCAATATGTAACGTGATGTATTACGTGATGTATATGCACATATTACGTAATGCATGCACGTTATGACGTATATAATATATAATAATATACTCATATGCCAATACGCACATACACAAAACGTGCATGCATGCATGCAACATACGCATGTCAATGCGCATGCACACATTATTATTACATACATTACATGCATGCGTATTATTACATATTGCATACATATATATAATATTATTATAATATATAATATACATGTATAACTAATAATATATACACATTATATATACATATATATACATATTATGCTTATATACATATATATACATACATATTACATATATTATATACATATATATACATATATTTATATATATACATATGTATATGTATATATATATACATATGCATATATGTATTATATACATATATACATATATATACATACACATATACATTCACACATATAACAATAAGTATATATATTTATATATATATATATGGCATATACACACATCACACACATATATATATATATATATATATACGGATTATGTTTTTATCTGTACTGACGTGTTTTTTTTTGCAATTAAATAGGCGGCAAAGGCCAAGAAGGAGCTCAGCAAGGGAACGACAAATACCAAAGTCAAGTTCATTGACGGAGAGGCCCACATAGTGAGAGGTAAGGCGGCAGAAGCGGCAGACGACGGCTACGAAGGGGGTATTGATATCGAGGCCGTTAAGCAGAAACTGAAGGAAGAAAACGTCAAGGATAAAGCTGTATGTTTATTTTACAAGTTATAAGGGTACATGAAGATGTGAAGTTTTAATGAGTGTGTGGTAGCTGTCTGTGCTATTTCAAACTCGGTTATTTGTTACTGCTAGTTATTGAAAGTCACGCGCGAATGTTTGAATGGAGGAACTGAGGCTAGTTTAGGATCATGCACTGGTTATATATTATGTACGACCACATCATCGATTCAACTACGTTTTGCCTGCGGCCAAATGCGATTTTAAAACTACGTTGTGCACGTTAACCCCCCGCCTCTACCAAAAAAAAAACAGGCTGATCGCGAGCGTTTGAAACAGAGGAAACGTGAGAGAAAGATCAAGGAGAAGAAAAGGCTGGCTGGTTCAGACAGCGAAGACGACGGCGCTGATGGTCCTGTGGTTGTAACACGTATGTCTATACACATTTGCAAGTGTTTTTCTCTTCAAATCATAGATGGACGAAATGTTTACACGTATGTATAAATTTTTCTATACTAATCTATATAGATTTGCTTTTTTCGAGAATATACGCTTCAAGCTCCTCGATCTATTGTAATGCGGCTCATGTGGAGTTGATTTTCCTACTGTGGCTTTTCATAAGGATCGTGGTTTTACGTTGAACATGGTGTATCTATAAATTGCACAAGACTTCATCCTGAAATACAATCGCTCGTTGTTGTTTCGTACGGAATAGTTGGTGCTTCGTGGAGGTCTAAACTCGCTATTGATCGCTTTCTTAATCAATGAAGTAGCTTCCTGACATTTTTGTTACGCTATAAGCTTGCTGTTCATTCCATTGGGCTTCTAACAATCTAGATGTCAATTGGCGAGTCACCGGTCATAGTTTTCATGTATCCCGGTATGGTTTCTAATAGTTCTTCATTTCATCTCTCACATACTCTGCGGACAGTTGGCGGCGATGATGCACAGGAAGACAGTGAGGACGAATCGCACAATGCAGCAGGTGCAGAATCCGACGGCGAGTATTCCGACTACGAGCGGTATGTATTTTTTTTTCTGGTCTATGTGTATGCAGATATGTTAGTGAGACGGCGATACTTCCGATTCAGAGTGGAAGTAATTGTGCTTGTCTGTATATGCGCGTATGTAGGGCTATTGTTGCTGGTTCGTTGATGCATATACTAACGATCACATGCGGTGATCACTGATACGAATAGGGACAGTGTGGCAATGGCTGCGAAAAGCAGAACATTTCTTTGAAAAATGTGCTCAATTCTCTCCAGATACACTTTGTCAACGAATCTTACCTTCCTACGTACATCTCAATACACGAAGCGCTCACAACTATTGCTCGCATGCCGTCTGCATCTTTTCTGTCAATGAAGACCAGCATATTCCTATATTTTAACAACAGTCTGTTCTCACAACTTCAGAATGTTTTCTACTCACCAAGCATCTATTCCTATACGACTTTTAGTAAAGACTGTTGTCAATAGCGCTACTCTTTAGGACCCTGAATTATTTAACTAAGACCCATACTTCTCAAGATGCTATATATATGTACACTGATAGGTACGCTTTCGCAATTATGAATTGATGACGTTATGTCTTACTTATCAATTTTTGGATCAAATATTTACTACACATGTAGATAGATTTATACGAATAAAATATTCATCTTGTTTACAATTTACTATAGGCCCGGAGCTAGCCGCGGAACAAAACGTAACCGTTCGAGTGGAAGTGAATCATCGGACGACGACGCTGATGCGAATGACAATAACAATGCTACAACTGATGCATTCTCGAGTAAACGTGCGCGTGCAATGCAAAGGACGAGGCTCTTGCGCTGCAGATGTTAGACATGTAGACAGACTGAATGGTAATAAAGTCACCGATGAAGTATACGTTTTACATTGGGACATCTGCTGCAAATTTGCCAAAAATATAAGAGCTCTGGGTCAAACGAAGTCTTTTGTCGGCTCAAATGCAGCAGATATATATGCGTTTCTGCATGTATGTGGATGTATATGGGATACTGACTGTTGCACGCACTTTTGCACGCATTGTA
>LUCW03000263.1:0-39782 GCA_001586965.3 Sphaeroforma sirkka
AGAGTATCCAAAGTGTATTTCCATGACGTTCACGTGCGAAGAGTATGTATTCCTCACACGTGAGTCCTTCTCATTCACTGGCTGCAGACACTAAATCCATCGCTAGAGTTCAGCAAAGAACTGTTCACGGCCTTGTTGACGGATACGATCCTACGAAAGCCGAATGCGTATGTTTACTAGTTTCACACATGCTACGTGAATAATTGAATGATTGAATAGTTGAATATATTCCTTTATGGATATTTGGTACAAGTCAGAAGTAGGTAGCCCACATGTCTGCACTAGCAACTTTCAGAGATGCACGGTGTGTGTTCACTGCGCTCAGAATGACGCCGACGGTATTTCAATTTGATCTGTTCAATTTACATAGCTTAGACATGCCGAGCGACTTCTGTCGCTCATGCAGTTACATACTTGATGTCTTACCATATCTTTTTCAACAGGATCAAACAAAATGACTTGACTGTGTTTTCGTGGGAGAAGGTTGATGCCGCCAGTATCTTCACGCGCGATAAAGCGGTGCTGAGCTTCCAGAAATCAGGCGTTGGAAACTACAAATGGAAGTTTAAATTGAGCAGGTACGATAAAAGTGCTGTGTTTTTAGCCGTTTCCTGGATGCTTGTGCCCGTATTGCGAAAATAAAAGTTCTGAATGTTTTAAGGAAATGACAATGTGACATGCCCTACAGCTTTGTACTGCATGAATTGCAGAAGTACAGTAAGTTTTAGTGACTTCACAGGAGCTGACTCTGTACTGTGTGGCAAGTGGTTGGAGTGTTAAGCTGCGTAGGAACCGCAGTTATGCGGGCTTGATCATTACATGACGGGCAAGTTCATTGCAATCTGCGAAACTGAATACAGTTTTTATCCGGCGATACTATCAAACAGTAGCCTTGCTACCTTTAACCTCTCGAAAGACTCGCATGCACCATCATAGTCGTTCATATCCGCAGCACTCGTAGTGGTGCAACAACTTGTACAACCGAAGCATTGATTATAAGTATACCTTCACATTTCATTCCTTGTCTCTTCATGACTGGTAATGCAAAGGAGTGAGTTGGGTGGAGAGGTACTTGCCCAACACTTGGTGCAACCGATGGCAGCCTTGATCAATGTCCTAGTCACAGAGCGAGACGATCTTATAGGTAGGTGAGAATACGTTTTACTCAGTACAGATAGCTCACTTCAGGCGTTCTGTATTCGCGCAGCACATAGCCCCATAAATAGCTACAGGACATTCAAAATATTGTCACACTTATTGTCATCTGAGTACAAATCTGTTGTTCTGAATAGTTGTGACTACAAATGATTATACGTAAGTGCTGACGATTTTTAAACTCGGAACATCTCTGATGTACAGTCATTGTGCTTTTCATTCTATGTTCGCTTTTCAGTTCTCAAAGAGCGTTTATGCACCGACTCCGCCGCTTTTGGCGTGCATAATTGTCTGCTTGCAACTGCCAGTACGAAATTAGTCCTGCTTGTTCTTTCACTATTAAGATTGAAAGCCGATGTCGCGGGGTTGTACTCATGTTACACATATGTTGTGAAAACGGAGCACTAATGTATAGACTTTATTTCATTTTCGCAGAAGTTGTCAAGGCGAAGTCTGAGGACATACACAATGCAAAGAAACTCTTGGGAGAAATCGACAGAAAGAAGTTTAGGAGCTCAAAGTTTGATGGGAAAGCCTTCAGGGCTGAATGTTTTGAAAAGGTAGTGCTTTGAAATCATTCTGTCACCTGTACAGGCTTATAGCATCGTTGTTATACACCCTGCAAGGCAGTACGCTCTCGGACAACCGCTGTAGACTACGCTCTTTTAGGTGTATCACGTGTATGCCGTAAAAGTACTGATCGCCTGCCATCACGACGTAGCGCCCACACTATGTTCTGTTTTCTGAGGAAGTCGATATAACTTACAAGCGATCTGGCGGCTTCCCATAATAGAAGCTCGTATATCGAAGGTCTTGGGGGCCACCTATAAGCTTTGCTTAAAATGGAATGCTTTTCTACTTTAATATTGTAGACTATGAAGAGTGATGGTTTCAGGCGTTCGATAGAGCGCCTACTAGGAGCCGAGGGAGACTTTCAAGCACGCTATAGTGACATGCAAAATGGGATACAAACTGCGCGCGCACGTCCAGGTATATGATGACTGATAGCTTCCCGGAAACGCGAATATTAAGTGGCTGTGGTGCACGATTCCATGCTTTGTCACGTGGTATTGTACGGTACAAGTGCCCCCGGCCCATTTAGGTGACTGACAATCCGATCTTAAGTCGCATAAGCGGGGGCCATATGCATGTGTCATTTGTGCCTATTGATGGCAGTGCGTTACTACATCAGCACTTTCAACTCTGCTGCGAAGCGCTACTAATGTCTTTCTAAATAATAGTCCGGAACCGCCACTGCCGTGCTTCTGAAATAGTAAAACTATAGCCCGACTTCACATTGCTTGCAATTCGTCAAAAAATATTATCCTGCTATTATCAATGCACATACACTTGATATTCGCATCCCCCCTCTTCAATTATGTATTGAGACGTAATGTTATAGATAGTAACTACAATCAACGCCGACTACTCCTTATTCTATTTATAGCACCCATTATCACAGAGACACCCAGCGGCAACCTCGCCTTCTCGGACCCCGTCGCTGCACCTGTACGCAGCGCATTTAAACGAGGTGCAGTGTCCAGTACTCTTCCCAGACAAAGTTCGGTACAAATCCATGATTCGGTACCACCATCTGCTATGGTAGGTGAAGTGATACCAATTGCGGAAACAGTCGACATTCAAGTACCAAATGCGAGTCATGATAATGCGGAAGTGGTTGCCGAGTTCACCCCAGCCTTGCAGACCGATCACGTGGGTTTGGCGGGGGAGAACGAGACCCAAAGTCAAGCAGTGATTCAAGATGCGAAGTTATCTACCAGTAGACCGAAGAAGCGGAAAAAGCGAAACATAAACTAAAAGTGAGAAAGAGTTGCGCACAAAGGCAAAATGTATGCTAAAAGTTCGCCATCACAGTACATACAAGGCAAGAATTGGGCATTTATTTGTTTCTTTGCATTGGTTCGTAGTTGCACATGCGTTCTTAATAACTATTTCTATATATGGCATAGTACAAGTTTGTAGCGAGATATACAGGAAGCTACCTCTGCCCAGGCTCATATAGTAGTAAGCGTCTATGTGGTCTGCGATTAGAGAACTGTCTCTTCACTCATATGAACATTTCCTCAAGATAGGCCATGTGCATGCCTATTGGTGGTGCACGTTTCATAGCGAACCAGACATGCGCGTTCTCTTTAACCGACCCATGAGTCGTTATTGTGTTACATTTATAAATGAAAGTCGTCGTATAGTTAGGGTTCAGTTATGGTCACATCTACCTGCCAGTGAGCACTGTACTTGTGGTGTTGTCTGCAGCTCCCTTCCTGTTGGGCATGAGATGAGATGCGTAGAAACGCCGTGACAATCTCCACAGGTATTCACTGTTGCGCACTTCCACAAGTGCCCCAGTAGTTCACATTCTCGACCTGAGCCTGTCTGCAATTGTTGCCGAAACTAGGCCCTGGGTTGCGATAGACGCTTGCAAAAGATGGGGCGGGGGGATGCGCAGCGTCGCTTTGACTATCCGTACCCTGAAGAGGTCCTATTGTCGCTACAGCGGGCGGTTGATACGTATGGTATGAGGGAAATGGTTAGTGCGTAGGGTAGGGAGGTGGTACACATATACTGTGCACACAAAAGTCCTCCACAACACTGTTATATGCACCCGAACGCCTCAAATTTGAGCTTCTTGCGTGAACATTGGTAGACACTCTGAATCACTCATTGGGAATTCGCCATAGTATGCCAATACGGCCTCTGGTGCCCACTCATTGGTCGGTTTTACATCCCGACTGAGGTTGTGGAATTCTATACCCACCGCTTGCGCCGATGCATTGTCCTGCAACCCCTTATCTACACTAATGTACTGCTGTGGGGAAGGAGATTGGACGAACGACAATGTTTGTTGTGTCATTATGTGTCAACAAGCGCTGGTGTTGGCGAATGTACGCACCTGACCATACTTCTCTCGACACTATTTATATACTCGCGCAATTCAATAAATTCACCTCAAACCTTTTTGAAAAGCTTTATCGTACAATCTGCTCAATCAGCTGACTCGGCTGAGAATATATACTATTTACAGCTTTTTGGCGCGCAAGTCTTTTTCTATGAAAAAACATTGTTTTCAATCTCTCGTATGGTGCAAAGGGGCAAGAACCAACCCCTTTGGGCTTTGAGGGGTTATATTTTGATCATACACAATAGTCATAGACATGTCAATAATTGTACAATCCCGATTTTTACGACGGCTACGGTTTCCTCTCGATATTTCCAACAAAAGCTTTTTTCGGTTCAAAGTTTTTCAAAAAGTTATAGCCGATTCATTGATATTCTTTTCTTTTAAAATGAACATAAGTGTACAGTAAAATATATATACTTAAGTTTACATCAATAATGACCACGTACTAATCCGAGAATGAGGACTGCAACTGTGGCCGTCCATCCCTATAGAATGAGACTGGCCCACTTGAAGTATGTATTCTCAAGAAACTGCCGATATTCAAGCGCCGTAAATGGCACTGATTATGTCGGGGAACCCTGTACACCGATTTACAAATTAAAAGCGCTTCTTCTGTTGGGCAATATACTACAATTGACTGATACAGAATTTATTCATACAAAGACGTACAAATGATCAAACCACGCAAAACGATCACAATATTGCATAATATCATGTTTTATTCTTACTAGCGCCCTGATGTCAGGTAATTCCATAACCAGTTTCCGTCTGATATCGCTCTCTAAGAGTATACGACGAGATAGGAAGGAGCTCCAAAAACGACGTTCTACCCCGTGTGCTCCGTATTGTCCAAAGAATTGCGCTGCATTGCGCTATATGCAAAAACATAATTATAATCGTAGCATAGCTTATCGTGACAACGCGCTTATGATCGTCCGTATGGGTTGTATCGGGAGTCTCTCGAGCTTCCTCCACGGCCTCCACCACTAGAATAGGTGCTGCTGCCGCCGCCGTATCCGCTGGACTTATCGTCGTAACCACCACTCGCACCGTAGCCGGCACCGTAAGCTCCCTGGGCGCTACCTTGCGCAGCGTAACCGGAGGCTGCAATGTTGTTAAGAAAATTCAAAACATCAGTAGAATTCTATCACTTTTATTCATCTTAAAACAGTCTGTTTGTTAAACATTCTGACAGGAACTTATAACCGTATTCTGCGAAACATTTCTTATCAGTTTCCTGATGAAGCCCTGCAATTATTGTCATAAACTCCACTATAGCTTCGTATGGAGCAATATAAACCGATTCTAAGACCTCGAAAACATTGGTATCGAGAGCTACACCGTACAAAGTTCAATACCAACTAGACATCGAGATTTGAGCCCACCTCGCCCCTCACACTCCCAATCTCAAGCTCATCACATTCGCACGTTTACCACAGTCACACAAAGTACTTACCGTCGTAAGAATCATAGCCGCCCTGAGAATATCCTCCCGTCGAAGCCTGACCATACTGATCGTAGCCGTAGCTATCTCCATACCCAGCAGTTGAGCCTCGTGCAGAGTCGCCTCCGGCTGCACCTCTGCCATAACCACTGCTGGCGCTCTGGTCACCGTAGCCGTAGCCATCCCAGGCACCGCCGCCGGCACTGGCACCGTACGCACCACTGGAACCTTGTGCATAGGGATCGGCACCCCAACCACCTCCACCGGACTGTGTACGAAGATTAAAACATGAAGAGAATTAGAAATTGGTTGCAGATCTGCAGGATTGACAAATTTAGTCGCAATAGTTAGTTGATAGATATGTCTTGATCGACCCGGATCCAATAAAGGGAGAGCAAAACACGGCGTAAAACATAATAACTATCTCTTGTCTGACTCACTCGTGATAGATCAGTCACGATGAAGCAGAACAGCTATACCATACCTGTTGTCCGTACTGGTCGTAGCCAGAGTTGTATCCTCCCCTGCTTCCGCGCGAGTCATAGCCGCCACCTCGACTAGAACCGCCGTTCTGGTACCCACCTCGACCACCGCCGTAACTACTACCGCCTCGACTGGACGCTCCGAACTTACCTCCCCCGTACGAGGATTGTCCTCCATATCCACCACTTTGGTACCCACCTGCGCCTCTCTGTCCGTAACTGCTACCGCCGTATGAGGGGTTGCCGCTGTAGCCACCGCCGTAGCCACCGCCGTAGCCGCCGCGACCACCGGATTGGAAGCCACCGGGTCGGTTGGAGTCGCTTCTTCAGGTGGAATGGGTGGTGAACACAAGTTCGCAAGTGGGGATAAACATTAGATGGGATGAGTGCGCATACGTTTTAAGGTGGTCGGATAGTACTATCCTATCACCATACAACAGGACTGGGGGGGGGGTGTAGGAATGTGAGAAAAGAGTGACAAGGGCATGAACTAGTATTAAACGCGCAGCAGCAACCACGTACACAACTTCAATATCGAATGACAAGTGTCCAAGAACATACCGTGGCTCGGCTTTTTTTTGACCTCGATCTCTTTGCCATCCACTTCATAGTACTGTTTCTGAACGACGGTGTCTACAACACTCGCTTCGGTGAAGCTTACGAATCCAAAACCTCTCAACCTCTGAAAAGTGTAAACAAAATACACACGATCAGATGCATGTAAATATAAGGAAACGATACGTTTGCTGTAGTCAGACGCAGCATACAAAAGCACGATATTGATTACTTTAATTCCATTATCTAGAATAAAGAATGTTATAATAAAACTGGAGAATGCCGAATCCCCATCTTGCAATAAACGAATTCTTCGCTCATTGCGAAGTACAGACATCACAAAAACAACCATCGACAACACCACGACGCAAATTGAATCATGCCAGTGACCATATTCTAGTGCCTCAAAATAATGAAAAACTAAAATTCCCGTTCTCAGCTACCACCCTAAAACCTAAAGCTGCTACCCACCTGTGTAAACTTGTCCTTCATAATCACCACATCGTCCACCTTTCCGAACTTGCTGAAAAATGAGGTTAAGCTCTCCTCCGTAGTCTCCGGGGAAAGTCCACCCACGAAAATTTTCATCGTCTTGATCTGAGGTCGTTCTGAGTCCCTTCTGATGGCTCTCTGTGGTACGGCCGGTTTGGGGTCGATTGTGCGCTCATCGATGGTATGGGGTCCAGCGGCCATTACTTTCTCAACTGACTTGGGATCAGCGAATGTAAGGAACCCAAATCCTCTGTGAAGTGGACACAGATATATTCAAATTATTAAGTAAAACAAATCAGAAAAAACCGACCCCCCTATATCTATATATACATATAAATATATAAATATATAAATATATAAATATATATATATATATATATATTATATATACATAAGTATATTATTAAAATATATATATATATATATATATATATATATATATATATATATATATATATATATATATATATATAATGTATATATACTAATGTATATATATACAAATGTATATATATATATAGACACTCACATATTTCTATATATATATATTTGATACGATACAATATAGAATATTTATATATATATATATATATGCATGCATATATATATAAATATATATATATATAATAATGTGTGTGATGTGTGTGTGTGCGAGAGAAATATATATATATATATATGTTGCGTGCATTCATGCATACAAACATACATAAAATGCATACATGCATAAACCCCTCACATACATAAATACATACATACATGCGTGCGTGCGTGAAAAAAACGGCAAGCACAAAACACGTCAGCAGACACACATTACAGGCAAACATACATACGTTCATTGCGTGCGTTCGTTGCGTATATATATATATATTTTTTTTTTTTTTTTTATGTATATGCATACATATACATACATGTATATATATATATATATATACATAAACATATATGCATAAAAATATATATATATGATATATATAATATAATACATAATACAATATACATAAAATATGTATATGTATATATATAATATATATATATATATACATAATATACACAAATATATATATATTTTTACTTTATACATATATATATATAATTACTATAGATGCATATTTTTTTATAAATATGTTACACATATATAAACATAATATATAGATATGATGAGTGATAATAATTCTATATATATGAGGAGATGTGCGTATATATATGTATGATGTGTGTGTGGTGTATATATATATACATATACATATATATATACACTCGATTCTGTGTGCACATATATATATATATATTTGATTCGTTTTATATATATATATGCATATTTATATATTCATATATGCATATTTATATATTTATATATATATATATATGCGATGTATATATGTATATATATATATATATATAAATATATATATATTGTGTGTACATATATATATATATATATATATATATATGTGATGATATGTGTGTGTGTGTGTGTATATATATATGTATATATATGTGTGTGTGTATGTATGTGTATATATATATATGTATATACGAAACTAAACATGCATGTATGCTTATTGCATCTGTCGACCTAAAACTCTTGTGTCGATGATTATTGTACCTTGAGCGATCTCCTCCTGGAGTCATCATGATAACGGAATCGACAATCTCGCCGTATTTTCCAAAGTAGCTTTGTAGTGTCTCTGTGAAATAGAACAGGGGTGACATTTAATCTTCTGTACTACACCGCAGAAATCTTAATTCGTTTCAAAAATGTGACACGCAAACTGTTGTCTTTCATAGCTTTTGCGCAAGGTTTCGCATGTACAAAACCCTATGAAAAAATCACTGCGTACTTGGTGCGTATTATTTGTAAACTTGAGTACACTAAGCTTCTCGCAATTTCCGATACGACTTAAGATCACTACGACAACTCGATGAGAACATTTACACACTAGAGTAACCTACCCTTCGTAGTATTCCAACTAAGGCCACCGATAAACATTTTTCTATAGTGGCAGATTTGGTGGAGAAGGTAGATTGATAATTAGCTAGACTGCGTCTTGTTCTAATTATCGTGCACCCCTTTGAGATTTGCCCTATGCAATATCTCGCGTATAAGGCCACGCACGATCTATCCGTGTGTTAGACTGTATCCTCCTAACCACGGGTCGAATTGATATGCTCTTTCGATCTTTCTCTACAGGCTATGTAGCTGGCTGCTTTCGATCTAACCTAGAAATACTTAAATCTCAAGAAGCTTGAACGTTATCCTCCGTAGGATGTATTAGTAACGTAGTGGCAAAACTATTTCAACAGTGAGCGCAAAATCCAGGCAAGTAGACTCGATATTCAACTTGAAAATGACAAAACACAGACATTCGAGGTTAGACTCGTGCAGCGGGTGTAGCATATGATATTTCGTACAAAAAAGGTCATCACAATAAGCACGAAGCCACTACATGACTGAATTACGGCCAGTACAACGAAAGAACTGCAATATCGCTCCACCAAAGTAAACAAGCGGCGCCCAATCAAGTAAAAATAGCCAAATCTTCCCATACATGAAATGAAATATTCAGCACTAGCACAAATCTACTCGAAATAGTTTTTTTCGTTGTATGTGACAGCGAGTGTAACAGGTGTGCGTGCCAACTGACAAGGAGACGATGCGGAACCATACAGAACCAATGCTATGGAACCGAACAATACTTACGTGGTGTTCCCATTACCTCACACATATACAAAAATTCATGTCTACACGAATGTCATATCTAAACGAATACACACACGTACCCCTCGGTGCCGTCATTTTCCGGCTTTTGGCTTGTATTCTCTTGGTTCGCATTGGGATCATTCTCTGTGTTCAATGCTTTGCTTTGTGCTGCATCGATGAGGTCCTCTCCAGTGCCCACCTGCTCGTTGGCATCTACACCCTCAGCCTCCTCTGCGGGAAGCTCTTCTCCGACCTCCTCTTCAGCCTCGATGGCATCGTTGTACAGATCATCCTCGACCTCGTTGTTGGCTTGTGTCTCTACGATGGCGTCCATTATAATAAATATGTATATATCAGGCTATATCCGGAAAATATAGTGTGGAGGATGATATCTATGCGCACGCAGACTAATCCGTGTGTGTGTGTTGTGTGTGTGAGTAATGTAAGTCGTCTTGTGCTGCGTGCATCGGTACAATAATTTTGGGCTCTCGTATAGCTTGAACACAATTCCACACAACTCAACGACGCGTAAGTCACACCTCTTACACTGGCTCCAGTCTCTCACACCACACGAGAAAATAAAAACCAAGTTTTTGATTTCCACTGTCGTGTACACACAATGTCGATAAAAACCAGTGTTGATTTTCAGGCACAGACTCTCACTGTCTCACAGGACAGTGCCCAGTGGCAACTGGCAACTGGCAACTAGCATATTTAGACTTTTCTAAAAATAGTACACACCATTAGTTTTTCAGTAGTTAACTAGTCATTGGCCAGTGACACAGGTCACCCATGCGCGCAAGTATTTATTTTTCCTTGCTCTTGTAGAATGTACTTCCCAGTACATTTTCACGAGGTTTATTTGCACAGGAGGCCGGTGAGGTTCAATTTAGAAGGCTCTATGTAAATATGATTTACACAGGACTAAATTGGTTGTTTTTTTCTGTTTTTTTTTATGTTTTGTTGTTTTTTTATAAATATATGTATTTTTAGGGTGGATAATAAAAATATTGGCTTTTGGTGACGGGGAATTTTTACTATAGAGGTTGTCCCAGACGTACTGTAATTATTGACGTTCATTGGTCGTTGAGTAACCTAAAATGTTCGTCTAGACGAGTTAGCCACGCATTTTTAATCTCATCCCGATCGGCCTATTGGTTCCAAAGTTAGGGCTAATACTGGTTTGTACCACAACTGGGTCAAACTAGCCATACGTAGGCGCTGTGAGGTCTATGTACACCCATCCCATGCTCCTAGGATCAAAGTATGTTGCTTTTTTAACACTCTTTAGGAGGATATATGTGCACGCACAGCTATATATATATATAAGTCGCTGGTGTAGTTTGATTGTATAATTCTTACTAGATGTCTATTGCAGTTTACTAACAAATGATGGGCGGTGGCAGTTTGGCAAATTGGTTACTTCTTATAAGCTTTACAATTTGAGACGATATATGTTACATTCTTTTGTAGAAGATTTCCATTCACGTAGCTTATATTGTGGTTTTATCGAACTGTCCCGATCTTACGAATATTTTACATAGAATATTGAAAACCAATCGCGGCTTCCATTTTCCGTTTTGAGATTATGAAAAATGTTATATACCTGTCAGAACCGAAATCGTTTGAACGCTCATATTTAAGCTATTCAATTATTGTCTGAAAGCTAGTATATAGCACCTCCCTATGAGAGAGAAGAGATCCGAGTACTGAGTAAGCTTAGAGATCCAACTTGGGTCTGAGGCTACTTTTACACTTGCCTGTCGGCCTGTAGAAGGTACGCCAGGGAGAAGGTGTATTTACAAATTACAAGTACCAACTAAAACGGAAGCTGGGCTGGTGTCCTCAGTCATTCCTCCCGTTCTTGAATATGTACAGCTTTTTTTTTATATAAAAAATTGGTACCCAGTCAATTTCAAATTTGGACCGGTCCTAATTTCAGGGTGACTGGTGGCTATATGCGCGGGGCAAGTGCCCACATTCCCAGTCCCAGAGTGGGCATAAATAGCTTTGTTGGTTAGGTTACTCAGCGCGTGGGGATTGGGAATGTGTGAAAGTCGAAAAAGCCATGCGATCCGATCTTGGGGCCACCTACAGATATTCAAATACAGTCATAACTACACATTGTATAGATTAGATGGAGAGCTACAAACAGTGAAGTCAACACATAAATAACGTCGGCAATTGTATATATTTATTATATTAGGTCGTAGACGTGCGTATACCCTATTCAGTACACATTCGATAGTAAACATGTCAGACACAGAGGTCAAGGACGAACAAAATGTCACCGAACAAGTCGACGATTCAGTTGACGAAGTGGTCGGTGAACAAACTGCAGAGGCAGAGGCGGTAGATAGTACGGAGAAAAACACAACTGAAACAGTAGATAGTGAAAAAACGGTAGCAGAAGCTGAGCCCAAGACGGATGAGGCGGCGAAGTCTGATAAGGCTGACATCACTGGGTACGTACGTGGTGCTCGTTTAACGCGGCATCATGCAGCAGCACCCGAAATTGAGGATGTTATAATCAATGTTGATATATATATATATATATATATATATATATATGTGTGTGTGATGTGTATATATATATATATATATATATATATATATATATATATATATATATATATATATATATATATATATATATATATATTATATATATATATATATATATATATATATATATATATATATATATATATATATATATATATATATATATATATATATATATATATATATTATATGATTATTGATGATGTATTATTATACACATATGTGTGTGTGTGTGCATTTCTACAATTGTGCGTGTGCGTGCGTGTGTGATGTGTTTGCTAATATTTCTGCGTGTGTTGCGTGTGTGCGTGTGTGTGTGTGTATTTCTATGTGTGCGTGTGTTTGTGCGTTTATATTTATATTTATTTGTAATTATTCGTATTATTTTGTTTAAGTATATTTATATATATATATATATATTATTGTGTGTGTGTATATACGTGTATACGTGTGTGTGTGTTTGTGTGTGCATACGTGTGTGCGTTTTGTGTGTGATATTATATATATATATATATGTGTTGTGTATTGTTTTGTTGTATGTATAAATATGTATATGTATGTGTATATACAGGTATATATATATTTGTGTCTGTGTCTGTGTCTGTCTTTATGTGTTTGTGTTTGTGAGCATATGCATACATATATATATCCAAAGTGCGTATATATGTATGAAAATATGTGTGTGTAGCAGTACATTGTATATGCTAGTGGTTGTATGGTCATGAGAACACCATATATACATTTGTTATGAATGTATAAAAACTGCAAACTGTATACTCACATGTAGATATCTACGTATACACATGTCTATTGTTTGCTTTGCTTGCTGAACGGATTCGTGGATGCGAAAAATTCACTATCATATCACGTGGTCCTAGATTGTTTACTTTCGCCGGTATCTTCATTTGTTCCTACTACGAATGAAAGCATTTGTGCATATCATGAAGTATCATGTCCTAAATCATAATGTGTGACATGCATACTTGTGTCTGTGTGTAAGTCTGCGAGTGGTCCCGTTTCAATAGTGCTTGTGTGCAAACTGAACTGTGTCGATTGCTGTATGATCCGTGAAGCAGTGAAATTGATCCGAGTTATAGCCAAGAGATGATAGATTGTTCTCGAAATACCATACATCGTAGTAGCGTCACGCACAATTTCGATTTTTCAATACTTGGCTCCGACTTTTTCATCTCATCTCATTGAAGTGATATATACAATGTAGATGTTGCGACCGGGACAGTATCACAAGGGTATTGACACGAAAGCGTAGCGACACACACAAGGCACTTGCACAAACACCGATACCCCCACTCGCCCACCTACCCACACTACCTGACTTATAGTCACCCCACATCCATATGCCACAGAGCTCTCGCCCATGCCTCACCCTTTCACATACAGGTAGACGCATGTGCACATGCACACACACTTATACAGATTCTAACGTGCAATTTCATGTACTTGAAGTATTGATCGAATATGGGAATGCTGTCAAAACATATAGATATTCACTTCCTGCTTTGCGCGGATACAACTGTTTCTATCATTATGTATAGTTTATCGCAGCATTCTATGCAAAAAATGGTCGTTCTTCACCACTGCCCCTTCGCGTCACTCTCTTCTGAACGCATAAATTGCTGAGGTAGCAGTGGCAATCGTGGCCGCCCTGTGCGCCTGACAAATAGAAGAGGGACAACACATGTGGCTATTGGGAATTAATTTCTATGCATTTTTCTCATTGCCACAGAAAAATATTTGTTGGTGGCATTGCTGGAGATGCTTCCCAGACTACTCTGAAAGACTTTTTCACACAGTTTGGTGAAGTCAAAGAAGCACAGGTGGTGATGACAAAAGGAAAAGACCGCACAAAGTATGAAGTATTAGTGATTGATCAGTGGCAAATATGCTACAATTAATGTGGTCTACTGTAAATTGAGTATTTTGGTGGGTATTTGCATTCGCGCATTTGCATAGGTGTGCGGTTGTTGGCCAGGCAAGCATCTCTTCCTATGTACATAAATTTATTGTATATATATATATATATATATACTGAGTGATGATCTAATCATCTGCATACGCGCCTCTTGTCCCTCCGCTATCCGCTAAAATAATACAGTGCAATGGTGGAAGTGCCAGACATCATATGGTGATACTCACCCCTGCAACTTAACGCCAGTAACGATTCGATTGTTGAACGCTGACAATGCGTATATCCCACCCTTAACCTTCACTGTACACCTATAGGGGCTTCGGCTTTGTAACATTTGTAGAGGATGCGACTGTACAAAAGGTTCTCGATGCCGCACCACTTAAAATGGGGGAGAGACCGATAGAAGCCAAGCGGTGTGTAGCCAATGCTGAGCGCAAGGAGAAACCTGCTAATAAGAAACCCGCACAAACAAACGGTGCGTTCAATACCAAACCGGCGTTTACGGCCGGCGGGGGCAACTACCACGGCGGCAATTTTGAGCAGAAGATTTTCATTGGGGGTCTTTCCCCAGAAACTACCGAGGAGTCTGTGAAGACGGCTATGTCTAAGTTTGGTGCTGTGGAAGAGGTCCGCGTCATGAAGGATAAGCTGACAGGGGTACGTTCGCGCATAGTGTGTTTGTCTGCATGGGCTATATTACAATGTCTGAGCACGCGAGCTTCCAAATTCAGTGCTTTGGAAACAAGTCTAAGTGTCGGATATATTGGATGCTGGATTTGATAACTAGCTTGTTACCCACTTGCATCTACCAAAACTTTTCGATGGAATCTTTTGCATCTCTAAACGTATTGTGCTTTACTTTTTGTCACAGAAATCGAGGTGCTTTGGATTTGTCACATTTGAGAATAAATTGACCGTCAGCATTGTTACACAAAAAAGCCACTATGAAATAGACGGCAAGCAGATTGAAGTGAAGAGAGCCGAGCAAAGGTAATTCAGTAAACGCTAGAAATATGCGTGTAGTCAAAATGCTTGTTTTCGTTAGCTAATATATATACAGTGCCATTGTTGTGTGAGGTCGCAGTATTTATATATGCAAGTGAGTTGCAAATGAGCCCCTACTATTCTGATCATCGTATTTAGGTGGGCATGCCCTATGAGTAGACGTCCTTAAGACCCGGTTCATACACGAAATGTTTCAACTACCTTCAAATTGCAGCCTGCTATAAGTCTATATTGATGCACACCGGACTTGAACTTTTTTGCAAGTATTTATCTATGTAGTATCTCAGTATATCTCAGAACTTAAGGTGCTCGTTGGATTCGAATTTGGAGTAAGTTCATACCTGAGACACGTTGGTATTGCAGCATAGCTGCTCGGCATATTGTTCACAGCTATTTGGTTTATCGTTTCACCTTGTCCCTTATACAAACTACCTTCCGCCACAACCATCTGACAAACATATTTTTTCATCCCTCTGGCTTCGGTCACTCAGACCTGATCCCCGTGCTGGGGGCGCAATGCATAGTCGAGGTGGTCGGGGGGGTATGCGTGGTGGCATGCAAGTGTACAACAATAGGGCCATGCCTATGCCATACGGTGCTGCACCTTACGCCAGACCCTTACCTATGGGCCTATATGGCCAGCAAGCGTACGGAGGTGGCAAATTCGGTGCACCTGGAAAAGGTTCATTTGTTCCCAGTGGTGTGTATGGTGATTGGTAATGGATTGTAATATTCGGGTAACATCGTAGTTTGGGAGACGATCGAACGGAAGCTGTCGTTTATTGAATAGAAGAGTTTGGATATTTTGTTGTTCGGGAGCAGCAGAGTATTCGACTTGTGGCGTGTGAGTTGTTTGATACGAGAGCGACGATATGTTGCTCTGACGAATAGCTTCATCGAACCACATTGTGTCTGTTTTGACTACTTGCACGTGTGAGTTGTAGACGGAGCGTTCTATGCAGGATTATTGCGTTATCAGTCTCGGTAAAGAATGTGTTTAGCAACAAATAGCGTTTTTTTTTGTTTTTGCTTTTTTTGTATTTGAAGCTGTGACACTAGTGCTGTATTTTTGTTTTTGTTTTGTTTTTTACGAATTTATTTGCGGTCATGATCACTGGAAATGATACAAGACCCTCAAATGCTTAGTATACATCACATGTAAGTGAAATTAACAAATAGTAATGTGTTTTGTTGCTCTGTTTCTTCACAGCGCTCTAAACTATTTGTTGCTCAAAACAGTAAATTAACTATTGTTGTGAACTAGTATAGTGATGTATAATATGTATCTCTCCTCACTCCGCCTTCCAAATAACCCAGGTGCTGGTGCTTACGGCCAACCGCCTGTCAGTGGTGCGCCAGCGAGGGGGGGGCGAGGTGGCGCTGGCAGGGGCGGCTTTGCTCGTGCCAATGCCCAAGGTATGTGTATGGTTACTTTGGAGTCTCAACACCTGGATGTACCGGCGACTATCGCCGCACTACACAGTGATACTTGTCCCATGATGTAGTATCAAACTTTTGATATTGGCATCTGACCTTGGTTCTGACTCTGCTAGTTTAAGCTGACCAACTTTGTATGGAGCCAATAGTTAAATGTCGGCCACGCTGAAGCATATCTTTTCATCTCACAGCATACAACCAGCCTCCAGCAGCATCGTACGGTACCCAAGATCTCTACGCACAAAATGGTACATATGGCGCCGATGCTTATGGTTACGAGCAACTGCAGGCGTATGGCAGACCGTCAGTAGACTACGGATACGGAGCACCTGCACAGCAGGGTTTCGAATCTTATGATGGTATGTATCTACGATTACCTCGGTGGTTTTTAGATTGGTCCACCTGTGATTTTGCGCTGCAGTTTTGGCCAATCATAGTAGTTTTTCCATGATTGGCCATCAAATACGTTCTGTATGACTAGATGTCAGAGTGTATGTCAACCTGATGCAAAGGCAATCAAATTTTAGTTGATTGATTGATTTGGAATCGTATAAGAGATGTTAAGTAGACTATCATATCGGCGTTCATAGGGGGAGGCAATTTTATGTGCAAGTCAATTTGCTGCCGCTATGAACCGTGAGCGAAAGTTAAAAATATACAAACAGAATACTGATGCACCTTCTCATCTCAAATGCTATTCAGGATATGGCCAACCCACTCAACAGGCGGCCCCTGTATACGGTGGAAGTTACACGGATAACAATGCTTACGGCGCGACTGCATACCAAAGTCAGGGGCGCGATGCAGCTGCTAGAGACGTTCGCTACACACCTTACAGTCGCTAAGTAATAATAATCATAAACAAACGAAAAGTCTGATCACGAGTTACGGTATTTCAAGACACTGGCTAGTGCACAAGAATCGCATGTGTGCTCATCGCTTGTTTCCGTTCGTTCGGAATGGCTTAGTATGTAATTGACACTACTAGAGGGTCAGAGCCAGATGCATGCCGACAAAATTACTCCATTGAAAGCTATTTCACAGTTGTCAAGCTACTACTCCAATATTGAATGTCGAATGTAAATTTATCAATCAATATTAACGGTACTTCATGATTAGATTTGAAAACGCTACATCTGATTACTTGCCATCGAGGGTTTTAGCGAAACGAATTACATACGGTACAACCATTTGCGACCAAAATAAAAAGGTAAAGCCTGAAAGTAATCTAAAAAAAATAGACAACTTGCAAGTTGAATTGTGTATTTGCAGCGAACGAAATATCGAGGTATAGTAAAAGTGACGACTATACCTATCTGACGGTAGCTTGGTCACCACGAGCCATTACTGACTACTGTATGCTCACTGTGGTGTGAGAAATCTTCAATTCGAGACAACGAATTGTTTTCCAGGTATCATACCTGCTGCCAGCAAATGACTACCTTGAAAGAGGGAAAGTTGTACCACATTCATTCGATGCTTTGAAGGCAGCAGATACGAACCTCTGTCCTGTTGCGGCTGAGCGAGACACAGTGGGTATAGAGCTACCGTGGTGATGCTTACTATAGAAATGAGCTATTGTTTGCCTATAGTGTGTTATATAACATGTGCTGGCAATGATGTATAGTACATGATCGTGGTGACACGATTCTGGGTGTAGGGCGCTAATCACGATGAAAGTATACCACGCAGAGCACCGAAAAGATGTATTTTGCTTTATTTACTGACGCCTCTGCACTAGTTACGTGTACGGAATGACAAATTTTATAGTATTCCCTATAAACGCGAGCTCAATTACCGATTTTAAGCCGCTACTTTCCATAGCGAGTCGACGAATAAGAACAACTGGATCGTCTCCCCAGTGATTTAGAGACAATCAGTCGGAGCTGGAATGACGATATCTCGTGTGTTGCCATTGCTTTCAAAAATCTATTCATCCTAAAGATTTGCGTAAGTGGCAATCAGCGCCAAATCACCCACGTTGCATATTTGTCTCTTGATCACATTACAAACGTAAGTGGCTCCCCGATTGACTGCTAGATTCCACCAGCATAGTCTATTTTAATTTTCTCATTGCAAATTTATTGTCAGAATGTATTTTGTCGGCTACAGTAGTCGGCTCAGAAACTCTGGACTGTTGAGATTTACCAAGTAACCACATGTGCCTGATAGCAGTTGTTGAAATTACTTTTGAACTGCTTCCCCATATTTTATTTTGAACACGGACATTTCGACAAAATTTGAATTAGAAAACACAGATAAAAATTCAGTCCGGTACTTTCAGACTAATGACTTTTCCTAGTTGAGGCAATCGTACTTGAGAAGAGGTCTATTGTATCCTTTGACTCGTACCTTTCGGCTACTCTCCGTACTCTATATTTTTTTAAATATCCTTACTTAGGTATGTCAAAACAAAGCTGACGTAGGATTATCCAAAGAACAAGTGAGAAATAAAATATCTGCCAGGGGGTTTTAAGAACTTTACTTTATTGCAAGAAGCTGAGTAAGAAGGAGCACAGAAGGTGCACAGAAGGTGCAGAGACAAGAAAGTACCAAGAGGGTACCAGCTGAGGAACACTATTCGGCTCAAAAAAATACGAAGAAAGGAGGACGAGGAAGCAACGAAGAAGTTACCCTTCGCACCAGGACGACAACGGAGACCAATAGGGTAGTGTTCCATAAGTTTCGTGTATACAAGGGGGAAGAAATCACCCCAAATGCCAAAGTGATAGAATCATCAATGTTGTGGATTTTCTACAATAAAAAAGCGTGAAAAATATGATTTGAATAGAACACTGTACATTCACGTAATATCAAGGAAGCCCTAATAGCCATAAGTAGCTACAACAGTGGTGAAGAATCACGAACTTGCGCAGGTTAAAGTATTTAGAAGCCACTATAGCAATTCTCATTCGAGGAATATCCAGGACCGCACAGTAAAACGCCTGCGGGATATAGCTGGGAACATTTACAGGCTTCATGGGAAGACGAGTCTAGCCATAGGGCATCCAATCTTTTATATAGCTATGAGATTCTAGTCGATAAGTATACAAACAATTATCAAGGTCAACGACTAAGAGACTCAAACTATAAGAAATACTAGAGTCCATCAGCACCAAATACGATTTCATGTGCAAGTATTCAGACTATAGAGAAGTTCCTAGAGAATGAAGCTGGTATATCGAATGAGATGACAATTAACACTACGAAATCAAGATAACTATGACACCAGTGATAACTCCATCTACTATTCCTGAGGAGATTAATCCAAAGGGTAAAGGACCAATTACGGAAGTCAATTACGACGACCCCGGCGACGATGAAGTCCAGCCCGATAAGGGGCCGACGAAAGACGAACCACAGGCTAGCGCATCTACCCACATCAGTAAGTTGCTCGATGAACATGCTGAACTTAAGAATCAGTTAGCTGCCTAGAGAAACAACTCACACTAGAGAAGTTATCTATCGCACACGTAGATCGAATGTACGGAACTGGCGAGAAAGCTAAACGCCTACGTGAATATGTCTCTAACGACACCATTGCAGCTGTAAAAGAGCAGTCAAAACATCGCTTAGAGAAGACCAATGAGGAGTACCACGATCTAAGTAATAAGCCGGCCGAAATAAGCCCGGAGAATGTTCCCTGGGAAAGTCTACTTCCACGGGACCAGGCACTATTTACTCCAATACCATCACCGGGACACGAGTCTCCCGTTTTGGAGGGTATTATAGACCCAACCGCTGGGAAGAATACACCTCCCCCCTTACCTAATTGGGGGAAGGCACATCGCACCCAGCCAAAGTCGACGTGTGAGATTATCGTACCGGATGATCCTAAGATCTTCATTCCAACACACGTCTCAGTAACGAGCGTCGTGAAGCGTCGACCATGGACTTTAATATCCACCTAAAGGGAACTAAAGCTTCCCGCATACATGCGAGTGATGTGGAGTACTCACAGAAGGACCGCAATGCATTACACCAACCCGCCGAAGACTTTCAGTCCACAGAGGTAGATATGCTGAATGCAGAAGTGAACGAACTCACAGTTAAGATGGAGCTCGCTCATGACCTGCAAGATCGCCCAGAAATTGATTATTATGCGAAAATAATCAACATCAAGCAGAAGCGAATCTACCAGTTGCTGCAAGCACAACGCGGGCAGGACCAACGCGATCACCAGAAGTATAAGGGCATGATCAGTCGACTTATGTCGAACTGGGACTCAAGTACCCAGAAGCCCGAATTCATCAATAATCATGACCTCGAGACTCTGACTCGCTCGTTACACGTGTTTACAGTGATGCTGGAGGCAAATGACATTGCCCCACCGCAATGGATATCTGCGTTTATGCAGACATTTAATCCAGAAGGAACCAAATATCGGATCCTTCAGAAGCATCTCAAAGAGATCGATGAGTGTCGTAACTGGCCAGAAGTATGTTGGCTAGTGACATCCTTATTAAGCAAGGATATGCGCAGTCCAGGACTATGTTCAATTCTGGCACCACCAACAGCGAATACTAGCATCTTGAGCTATATTCTGAAACTCGATGCGGACCTTGTCAGACCTGATATTAAGAGGGATGACAAGCCACGCTGGTAAGAGTTGTTGGCAATGCATGTATTCTGTATGAACATAGGCAGTAATGATCGAGAGCGCCTTTACCTCGAGCTACGTCGCAAGTATGCGAACGAAACGAGAGATAACGGACAGGAGAAGAAGTTTCACCTGACTCGACTGCGCTGGAATCAGTTCTATGAAACTGTTTCCAACACTTATCCCTCTGATCGAGTAACCTCGAGAGAGAAGGTGGTTCTTAAGAAACTACGTGATCAGATAGATCAAGGGTATGTATCCCGACAAACATCTAACGAACGTCCGAATGTTCGTCCGCGTGAATCAGCGCAGCACTCACGGCCTAATAAAAGGGTACGTGCTGAGAAGGAAGCACTATACAAGCAAGTTAAGAAGTGTGCCGACGAGAAGTGTGGATACGATATGTATCAGCTTGCCCCGAACGGTTATTGGAATGGGCGGCACTCAGCTACTTGCAAACGCTTTATTAATAAGTGTGACAAGTGTGAGAAAACCAACGGTTATCACGCCAAGACATGTGACCGGAAACCCGATATCAAACTGGAATGAAGGCACTACCGGGTTCAATCTATACAAAAACAATACAACGACTCTTTAGACGAGCGTGTAATAATCCCTATATATTGCAACGGAAATAAAGTCCTTGCGTTGATTGATCCTGGTTCAGAAATTTCATGTATATCCGATCGCTTTGCATGAATGAAAGATATCGAACGTAGAACACAAACTACTCACCTTATATTAGCTGATGAGAAGACTTCCAAGTACGATACGATGGCTACCGATGTTAAAATCTCATTAGCCGACCATCGCCACATTACAACCCAAGCTGTGATAGTAAAGATGTCACAGAAGTACGACATTATCGTATAGTATTTGCTGGCTAGTAAATCGATGTTAGACAGTCTAGAAGCAGTACACTACTGTAACTACTAAATAACTGAAAAATATGTAAATTTCGATGGAAAACTACTAGGTTTCAAACTATATTAAGCTAAAATACAATTTAGTCAGTTAGGATTTAGCAGTGGTAGCTTGTGTAAGAATGATCGGGACTGCCTCTTGTTAAGAGCCTAAATATCATCGATCACACAGGGCGTACCTCTAGATGTTCTTTATTGAATAATTTTCACTAGAAGTACTAAGTGTTCATGACCACATGCCTAATTTGTAGATAGACATAATAGCGTAAGTCACGTTAATACATTAGCTGATATAAATAAAGTTCCATCTGAAGAAAAGTTAAAAAAAGAAAAAGACTTATTGGATTTTGGAGATTGGCGGGAGGACCAAAATCTATAAGTAGTAGTTCGGAGATTATAAAATTTAGTTTATAATATCCTACATCTACTAATGCCTCAAATAGGTCCAAGTAGATGAGTCATACCAAATACTCAGGCTATTGGAGCCATCAAAGTGAATTTAGAACACTTTGGAAATATTGGAAATAGAGCTTGTACTAAATTATTCAAAATACAAATAAAAACCAATGTATTATCTCAATTAATCTTGATATTTTAGGCTGACCGGAGGCCGTATTTCTACAATCGTCGGAATGAGTGATTTACTTACATTAGGTATAACCATAACTGGTTTACCGAACAATGTAGATCCATTAAAGGATCAATCAGATGATAATTGTCTGAAACCATATATACCACCATCCGACACAGTCAAGGAAATAGTACCTGACTTTGCGGAAAAGATCGTTGATCTAATCTTAGTAAATAAGAAGATCAAGATCACTGACTGGGCTAAGTTCCGTTTTAACGACGGATATGTTAGTTTAGATTTAACCAAGGTAGACTTTACTCAGCTGAAGTGTCCATCAAGAAACTATGTATCTTGGAGACACGAAGCCGTAGTAAAAGAACAAGTCGAGAAATGGTTAACAGATGGAGTGATAGAAATAAACTATCAACAAACTTCAGTAAACTTGGCATTACTTGCCGTTGATCAACATAACTCTGACGGTTCATTTAAGGAGGTCAGAGTATGTTTAGATATGAGTCCAATAAATAAATTATTGCCAACTCATAGCTTTCACTTACCTCGTATAAACGAGTTGTTAAGAAGAATGGAAGGTGCCACAGTATTTACAACTATAGACCTAACACAAGGATACCACCAAATGAAGGTATATGAACCCCACCGTAAATACTTTAGTTTACATGGAAGGGTAAACAATATCGCTTTAAGGGCGCACCTTTTGGGTTACACTCCCTACCAGCATTCTTCCAACAAGTAATGGAGGAAATGTTTGCAGACATGCCTAACGTACAAGTCTACATAGATGACATAGTCATCTTCTCAAAGACTAAAGTCGAACACGAAGCATTAGTCAGACGAGTACTACAAAGATTAAATGAACAGAACTTCAAAATTAATGAGAAGAAATATCATTTTGCTATGAGTGAGATTCAACTCTTAAAGTATAGAATCTCAGGGGAAGGTATTAAAATCGACCCCGGAAAGGTAGAACATCTCTTAGATTGGAGAACTCCAACAACCGGGAGAGATGTAAATAGCATGTGTGGATTCCTAAACTTCTTTTCAGATGGCGTTCCACACCTAGCAGATTACTTAAACCTTTTTGGACACTTAAGATGTCACAAAGGTAAGTTAGGGGAGCTATGGACTAAAGAGTGTGATGAGGCATTTAAGATCCTCAAGCACGCAGTACAACAAGCACCTGTGGTTCAAGGACCAGTTGATGGCGTGCCGTTTGAAATAGCAACGGACGCATCAGACCTAGCACTAGGAGGAGTATTGTATCAGGTTATAGATAATAAACCTAGATACATACAATTCTTTAGCCGTGCTATGAATGCATCACAGTTGAATTATCCAACTGTTAAACAAGAATTATTAGCTATAGTAACAGCTATGACACACTTTAGAGATTACCTCTATGGAATAGCATTTACGCTGATGTGTGATCAAAAGTCTCTTCAATACATGAAAGAGATGAAGCCGGACTCTCAATTATTGAGCAGATGGCATGATACAATATAAAAATTTCACTTTGATATAAAACATTTACCAGGCATACATAACCACTTACCGGATATGTTGTCCAGGTTTATACCAGACTTTAATAAGTCAGTCCGCGAACTCTTAGCCACTGATTGGAAATGTAATCCAAGATGGTTTGAGATAGCACAAAACACATTCGGCCCACATACTATAGATATGTTCGCCGCGCATCATAACGCGCAATTAAAAGATTATAGGACGTTAAATCACCCTCTAGGAGATGCCTTTCAATTGGATCTCTCCAAACATAACGCGTGGGCTAATCCACCGTGGCAGCTAATTGCCCAATTATTAAACTACGTTCAGATACATAAAGCTATCTTAACGTTGTGTTGTCCCCTACGGAAATTAGATCCGTGGCTCAATAAATTAATAAGCATGATACAATGCGAGCCAATATATTTAGATAGGGAAGTAGATACCTTCCTCTATCAGGGTACCCGAGCAGTCCAAAAGACGCCCTGGAGACATACTATAATATGTCGTATAGGTCCTATAGGTACAACCTCATGGACCCCTTCTGCGACCTTCTTTAACAAGGTCAAAGAATCAGATATTCCACCCTCTACCAAATTGAACGTTAACCAGTTCAAAGACAACACAGCACTTGAAGTTTGTGCACAAGAAATACAATCTACTACTGACTATGAACGAGAACCCTGATTTACATGCACACATATTACGACTACTAAACAAGTCAAGTGTAGCATATTTATATGAACTCACTAAAGATGCGCATACAAAAGGATGAGAGGGGTCTGTGAATACAACAGACGTAGAGAACACGCAAGTGGATTCTCAACACCCTACCTTTATACAGGAAGAGCAGAATGATGATAACATTCTCTCTTGGCTGATGCAAAATCATAAGCTGAAGCACCAGAACGTAGTAGAAGCACTTAAAGATGCTAAACGAAATGGGATAGCGCATCCCAAGTTGGCAACTTTAGTTGACAAAGTATATCAGTCATGCACAGACTGTGATCTCAATCAGATCAAGCGCTATGGGTTCGCACCGCTTAAGAGTGTGACCGAAGATGCTCCATAGCGCAGGGTCATCATTGATCTGGTTGACCTGCCTACGTCCGAGCACTCAGGCGACCGTTACATATGCCACTTCTTTGATGTGGCGTCACGGTTTAACTTACTTTACCCCCTTAAGGATAAAAGTACGCAGACCGTGGCAGAATTATGTTGCCAAGTCTTTGCTGACCACGGGTGGCCAGGTATTATGTGCTCTGATAACGGTAGCGAGTTCTGTGATGACATTATGGAATCATTAGTACTCGTATCAGGCATGTGCCATAAGAGAGGTGTGCCATATAAACCGCAAACACAAGGCGCAAATGAAACACGCCATAGAAGACTTAAGTTCTTCTTACGCACTGCATTAACGGATGATGCAGATGATTGGCCGTACCATCTTAAATGGGTACAAACACAAATGAACGAGTGTGCTGATCCGGTTACTGGAACTACACCTGTTCACTATTTTCGTGGCAGATATAGTGAGTTACAAATACCCTATAACAAGGATGAACCTGATCGCCATGAGTTACCATGGTTAGAAAAGGTACAACGTATACATAACGTTGTATACCCTTGCTTGCGAGAAACACGTAATATAGCCTTATTAAAAAGGCAAAACAGATGGAACACTACCAAGAGGATAGCAGAGTATCAGGTTGGTGACAGAGTTAACATCCGTCAACGCAACTCTGATGCTACTGTATTAACATCTAAATGGATAGGTCCATATATAATCTCAGTAGCAGACACTAAAAGCGGAACGTACGAGGTTAATAACCCCGATGGTTCTAGTGCGCTTAATATAGGCACAAGTCGTATTCCGATTACTGAGATTATACTCGCAAGAAGACATGACTCTAATGCCCCTCTTGATCGTTCTGAATTTAAGGACATAATGTGGAGAACGGATAAGGGAGGTTACACATACTATCGTACACGCTTTATAGACGGTACGATCGCTGAGTTAACTTCAGACGCTTTTGACAATCAAGACTATCTAAAAGCCTTTAATAGAAAATGGCGTAAACGCCTACATAAGTCACAAGCTGATAAAGACAGCGTGTTCCCAACATCTGAAGGTACGGAAGTTAAAACTTACCCACCTACAGCATTTATCCCGAGCTTTACTGCACATCCTTCATAGGTCCCAAAGACACTGAAACGTAAGAAACGTCCAGTCGACCACCACGGACCTACTGGACCTAAGCCCAAAACTCACAGGGTAACCGAGAACGTACTTAATGTTTTCGACCCATTTTTCCTTTCTCGCTTTGCAAATCCAAAATCAGCTTGAGTGAGCAACTAGCCTCTCTTGGATTTCAAAGCTGGGTGGGGGCTGTGTAATAGCCGGGCCTCCACATTAGACTCTTATGTTAATAAACGTACTCTTAAGCAGTACGTAAATTATAAACGTACTATTATAAGCACGTGTATTAAATGGTTTTTAACGGTTCTATTTACAAGTACCTTTTCCATTTTACAAATCAGATATTTTGGCCCCGACCCATTAAAGGGACTGTGAACAAGGCCAAAGAGTATATTTGGAGTAGGTCTATTAAGAGACCTAGATAAACACTCCAAAATATACATCTGAATACTTCGGTAGCGAGATGGCTCAACCGAACATAGCTTTCTAGAGACCCTTGTGCCAGTCTGATGATGGCAAGTCAGCAATTCTTGATAAATAGCCAGTTATTGGTTGAGACAATAACTAAGGACATCAAGAGTATTTTTTACTTATTTACTTTTTTTTTTCAAAGGATAGGATTTTACTAGTTTTAGTAATTCGTGCGACGAAACAAGTAATACTAGTTTCGACGATAACGATAACGAAAACATAAATATAATCCCTTCGGCAAAATCAGTACTGGGAGAATGATATATAGGCAATGTCTCAGCCTTACAATCCCCCAGAGTATTGCTGATTTCTATGAGGCATACCTAACTTTATTACCAGACTAAAATTCGTATACTTAGAAAACTTATTAAAAGAGTTTAATATTTTATTACGTTTAGTTGCTCTAAGATGTTCATACCGCCTTAAGAGACCGATATTTGCAACTAAACGTGATGGCAAGTGGAATGATAAACACAACTCTGTTAAGTGTACACCAGGGAAGCCAAACTTTAAACACTATATGAAAGAGTGTACTTCTTTCAAAAGTACTAACGGTTGGCACACAAAGGTGATTGCAAGGACATATTGGACGTCCAAGTTAAGTACTGACAGTTCCATATGTGTGCACTAGAGCAAGATTATGAGAAGAAGTTCAATAAAATCTTTACCAAAGGAGATGAACATATATTTCAAACCATTTATGTAAATGGAGAAAATGTTATTGCACTTTTTGATCCAGGGGCTGAAGTCTCTGCTATCTCACGCCGAGCAGCCTACGCTACAGACATAGCTATCCATAACGAAACAACTAATTCAATCTTGGTAAATGGCAAAGTTACCACTTGCGAAGAAGCCATTGATTGTGCATTCATAATGTTGTCAGATAGAAGAGAAGTAAAGACTTACTTAATCGTTACTGACATGTCTCAGAAATACGATTTAATTATAGGTATGACTGATCTTCTCGGTTTAGGTATAACTCTCACTGGTCTGCCTAATGGGCTAGACCCAAATAAAGATCAGTCACATGACAATATATTAAAGATACCCTCCGGAAGGTGAAGCAAAGGATATGATTCCGCACTTTACCGATATAAATTTGGACTTAATTCTACAAAACAGGGAGATTGCAATAAATGACTGGTGCATATTTAAGTTCTCTAAAGGGTACGTCAAACTTGTCTTAACAAACGTCGACTTCTCTAAGATAAAGTGTTCTTCACATAACTACGTGAGTTGAAGACACAAAACGTTGTCAAACCTCAAATTGAGGATTGGTTATAACAGGGTCTAATTGGAATCAATTATGATGCAACCCCAGTTAACTTAGCTCTCTTAGCGGTCGATCAATATAAATTCAATGGAACGTTCAGTTAAACAAGAGTAGTACTGGACCTGTCGCCTATCAACAAACCAATTCCGCAACATAGTTTTTCATTACCAAATACAAGCGAGATTCTACGCAAAATGAAAGGTGCGACTATCTTCACCAAGGTAGACTTAAAAGCTGCATTCCATCAATTACAGATGTATGAGCCTCATAGGAAATACTTTTCCTTTACTTGGCAAGGTAAGAAGTACCAGTTTAAAGGTGCACCTGAAGGCTTACACATGTTACCTTCTTTCTTCCAACAAGTTATGGTGAAACTATTTGCGGACCTGTCGGACAAACTATCAGTCTATTTAGATGATATAGTTATCTTTACAAAGACAGCACATGAACATGCTAAACTCGTTAAGGAAGTCGTATAGCGACTAAACCATGCCAAACCTTATTGATCACAGTAAATCAAGATTGTTTCATAAAACTACGATCAAATGCCGGAGGCTCAACAATGTTTATCCCAGCATCAACCAAGGAGAGAATCTCAACTCAGAGATGGACACAGAAATATTACAGATGGAAATTAATCTCGGAGCCGAAGTGCCGGGAGTACAGAAACATCATTATAGAAAATCTCTGATGGGCATAAGGGCATCCCCAAATATCGGAGGAGTACGATCTAAACGTATAAGGCCAAAGATTACAATGGAAGCCACGATCAGTTGAAGACGCGGCGACACTACCTTCGGATTGGATCATAGATTAAGTGAGAACCTTTTTCACCTTAAGAGGAGTTTTTTAATGGCTCAAGGATCACGAGTCCAATGCATATAAAAGCAGGGACTCGAATCAAATAAATCACAACTATTCACTTAAAAATTAAAACACTTTAAGATACTTTAATGTTTGAGAACAATAAACCTAAGATAAACGAGGACAAGTGTTCTTTTGCTAAAGATACTATACACTTACTTGGTTACAAGGTATCTGCAGCAGGGGTAGAAATTGATCCTGGCATGAAACAATTTCTGTTAGATTTATCAACACCGATTGCTGGAAGAGATGTGAACTCTGTGCGTGGGTTTGTTAACTTCTCGGATTCGGTACCTCAACTTTCTCATTACTTAAAGCCTCTCAGTCACCTACGGCTGCACAAAGGATCTTTAGGACAGCTTTGGACTAAAGAATGTGATGATGCATTTAAGCTAGTCAAAAGTAAAGTAATGGACGCACCCATTATGCCATACCCTGAGGATGGCGTTTCATTCCAAGTAGCAACCGACGCTTCAGATCGAGCGGTAGGTGGAGTGCCTTACCAAACGATAAATGGTAAACCACGCTACATACAATTCTTCAGCAAGAGATATACTAAGAGTTAACGGACTTACCTCACCGTTAAACAAGAGCTCCTTGCTATAGTTATAGCGTTAAGACAATGTAAAGACCTGTCTTTATGGAACTTCACTGTCGCCTGTGATCAAAAGTCTTTAACATATTCAAAGAACATGAACCCTGATTCACAGTTGGTGAGCCGCTAGCATAAAATTATTGCTAAGTTTGCTTTTAACATTACACACATACCAGGAATACATAACCATCTTCCTGACATGCTCTCTCGACTTATCCCTGACTACCAGAAAACAGTCAAAGAGTTGTTAGCAACCGATTGGATGCTTAATAAAAAATTGTTTAACCTCGCTCAATCAAGATGAGGTCCATTTACTATTGATACGTTCGCCACAGAGCATAATAAACAGGTTTATTATTATAGGTCGTTGACTCATCCTAAAGGTGATGCCTTTCAACTTAACTTATCAAAGCATTATGAGTGGGCTAAACCACCTTGGCAACTAATCGCACAGTTGTTGGATTTGTTAATATTACGAAATCTACCATTACGCTGTGTTGTCCCTTACGTAGCTCCGACCCATGGATACGTGATTTAATTAATATGATAAAAGACGAACCTATCTATGTCGACCGTGAAACCGACATGTTCTTATATCAGGGATCCTATTCTATTGAGAAGATACCTTGGAAACACACCAACGTTTGTCGCGTCGGTCCTGCAGGTACCACTAAGTGGAATCCCTCAACCGAGTTCCTTAGCTAAACTAGAGGAGTCTAAGGAGTTTGAACAAAAGCTCAAGACTCGTACAACACATGCACCCAGCAAGAATGCAGTCGAGGTAATGCCGATTGAGACGGCAATAGATCGTAAAAACATGAAACTAGCTAAGGCCATGGATCAAAGACTCAAAGCTCTAAGTGAACCTGAAGCTCGCACTCAACTACTTAAAGCGCTTCTTTAAGAACAGCCAGGAGTTGCGAAACAACTGAAGAAGATACTTCAACAATCTAATGTTGTTATTTACGTATCTCAGGAGTCTACCCCTCCTGATACTGAAGCTGCCCTATCTAACGGGACCATGGTTCATCCAGCCAGCGTTACACAGAATCTGATTGACTTAAAAGAGCTCGAGAGTAGAGTTAAAATAATACATAATTTAACTCATCGAGCATGTGAGCATACTTATAAGATGGCTATTCGTACAGGGCTTGATCACCCGGCGCTGAAAGAAACCATACGTGAAGTATACCGACGCTGTACTGATTGTGAAAAGAACCAGATCAAGCGCTACGGTTGGGCACCCCTAAAAAGTGTGACAGAAGACCAACCGATACGCCGAGTCATAGTCGATTTGGTTAAACTCCCGCGATCCAAGCATACTAGCGATGTATACATCTGTCATTTTTTATGTGTAGCTTCGGGCTATAACTTACTTTATGCAATACTGAACAAACGCCCGCAAACAGTGGCAGAGTTATGCTATCACGTATTTAATGACTTCGGTTTCCCCCGAGTACTATGTTCTGATAACGGTAGTGAGTTTTGTACCGACGTAATGGAGGCACTTATACTCGTATCAGGCATGACCCATAGGCGTGGTGTTCCTTACAAACCTCAAACGCAGGGTGCAAATGAGACACGTCATAGAGAACTAAAAAACTATTGCGTGACGTTGAGGATATGTTGAAATGAGTTCAAACTCGAGTGAATAACTGTATGAGTCCTCAAACTGGAACTCTCCCATTTCATTATTTCTTTGGTCGCTATAGTGAATTACAAGCAACGTTTGACAAAACTGCGTCCGAAAAACACGTTACTCCGTGGCTACAAAAGATCGAGCATATGCAGAACGTTGTTTACCCCTGTTTACTCGAGCACAAGAACGCGTCCTCCTTAAAGCGTATGACCGATGGAATAACACTAAAAACATTTACAGTTCAAATTTGGCGATTATGTTAGCATTATAAATCGCAATACCAACGTTTCAGAACTCTTTTCTAAGACAATTTGACCTTTGTTATTTCCTACCATGATGAGAAGAGTAATACTTACGAAGTGAATAACATTGATGGTACTAGCGCAACCAATCTAGGCACTCACCGTTTCCCTACCTCCGAACTCTCATTCGCTCGCTCATTTTGATTCTGATGCCCCAGTTATGGAGTCACAAGTCAAAGATATAATTGATAAAACATCCGAAGACGGTTACATTTACTACAAGACCCGTTTTATGGATGGGACAGTAGCTTGGCTAACCTCCGATGCGTTTCGCTAATCTCGCAACTTCCTTCGTATCTTTAATAAGAAATGGAATAAGCGTTTACATAAGAACAAACGAGATAAACGGAAAGGATTTCCTCAGGTGACTACAAACCCTGACGGATATGAAGTTATCTATTTGCCACCTACTTCCTATGTGACTAAACTTTCTGATCTGCTTACCAACAGAGCAGAAATTCTTCGAACTTACCTACTAGTGAAGGACAGCCTTTGGCTATTACCTTACCAAATAATAAACGTAAGGCGCCTACATCGGAAATGGTTACTGCACCAAATACTAAACGACATAGAGTACAACATGAGTCTTGAACTCGTCCATAAAGGCACATACATACTCGATAAGCCATGACCGAAACCGTTTAACTTTGATTTTTTGCTTTGCAAACTAGATCGTACCTTCACGTACGTTCGTCGTTCTAGAAGCTACTAGGGCTATGTAGAAATACGGCCTCCGGTCAGTCTAAAATATCAAGATCAAATGAGATAACACATCGATTTTTATTTGTATCTGAAATAATTTAATACAAGTTCTTCTTCCAATATTTCCAAAGTGTTCTAAAATCCACTTTGATGGCTCCAATAGCCTGAGTATTTGGTATGACTCAATTACTTGGACTTTTTTGAGACGACAATCGATGTGGGATACTATAAACTAAATTTATAATCTCTGAACTACTACTTACAGGTTTTGGTCTTCCCGCCAATCTCCGAAATCCAATAGTCTTCTTTTTATTTAAATTTTCTTTTGATGGAACTTTATTTCTATTAGCTAATGTATTAACTTAACTTACGTTCTTGTCTATCTACAAATTAGGCATGTGGTTATGAACACTCAGTACTTCTAGTGAAGATTATTCAATAAAGAACTAGAGGTACGTCCTGTGTGATTGAAGATATTAAGGCTCTTACCAAGAGGCAGTCCCGATCATTCTTACACAAGCTGCCACTGACTTAAATTGTATCTTAGTTTATATAACAAATTTTAAAACATAGAAATATCCATAGATGTGTACGGAGGTGCCAGTTAGTATGTAACTGTAATGTGCGTTCGTATGTAGGCGCCCCCAGACTGTCTTCCAGCAACTGTACAATACAGTGATTAAGTAAACTCTGTTTAAATCCGCATCATTCTGACTGCGTTCATGAGCGCGACGGCGATTCTCCATTAGATACGTCATCTGTTCCATAATCGGAACGGTCGTCAACCTTTCGTGGCCTTTAGCTATTTTCTGGATTGTCGGATCTACCGTTGCCCGAGTCTCATGCGAGTAGATCTGAGTAATCTGCAGCTCTGGTGTTCGATCGATCAGTTTATTGTGATTAGTTTTTATATAATCTAGTGTTGACTGTTCTGCTTTGAAATGGTTCAAAACCTTATAGAACCGTTGTAGCCTTTATCCTTCGGCGAACCTGATATCTGAGGGTTTTCCCTTTAAAAGTGTCCCCTTTGTATTGTAAACTTCGATGGAAATTACTAGGTTTCAAATTATATTAAACTAAAATACAATTTAGTCAGTTAGGATTTAGCAGAGGTAGCTTGTGTAAGAATGATTGGGACTGTCTCTTGTTAAGAGCCTAAATATCCTCGATCACACAGGGCGTACCTCTAGCTGTTCTTTATTGAATAATTTTCACTAGAAGTACTAAATGTTCATGACCACTTGCCTAATTTGTAAATAGACATAATAACGTAAGTCACGTTAATACATTCGCTGATATAAATAAAGTTCCATCTGAAGAAAAGTTAAAAAAAGAAAAAGACTTATTGGATTTTGGAGATTGGCGGGAGGACCAAAATCTATAAGTAGTAGTTCGGAGATTATAAAATTTAGTTTATAATATCCTACATCTACTAATGTCTCAAATAGGTCCAAGTTGATGAGTCATACCAAATACTCAGGCTATTGGAGCCATCAAAGTGAATTTAGAACACTTTGCAAATATTGGAAATAGAGCTTGTATTAAATTATTTAAAATACAAATAAAAACCAATGTATTCTCTCAATTGATCTTGATATTTTAGACTGACCGGAGGCCGTATTTCTACATAGCCCTAGTAGCTTCTAGAACGACGAACGTACGTGAAGGTACGATCTAGTTTGCAAAGCAAAAAATCAAAGTTAAACGGTTTCGGTCATGGCTTATCGAGTATGTATGTGCCTTTATGGACGAGTTCAAGACTCATGTTGTACTCTATGTCGTTTAGTATTTGGTGCAGTAACCATTTCCGATGTAGGCGCCTTACGTTTATTATTTGGTAAGGTAATAGCCAAAGGCTGTTCTTCATTAGTAAGTAAGTTTGAACAATTTTCTGCACTGTTGGTAAGCAGATCAGAAAGTTTAGTCACGTAGGAAGTAGGTGGCAAATAGGGAATTTCAGATCCGTCAGGGTTTGTAGTCACCTGAGGAAACCCTTTTCGTTTATCTCGTGTGTTCTTATGTAAACGCTTATTCCATTTCTTATTAAAGACACGAAGAAAGTCGAGAGATTCACGAAATGCATCGGAGGTTAGCCAAGCTACTGTCCCATCCATGAAACGGGTCTTGTAGTAAGTGTAACCGTCTTCGGATGTTTTGTCAATTATATCTTTGACTTGTGACTCCATAACTGGTACATCAGAATCAAATGAGCGAGCGAATGAGAGTTCGGAGGCAGGGATACGGTGAGTGCCTAGATTAGTTGCGCTAGTACCATCAATGTTATTCACTTCGTAAGTATCACTCTTCTCATCATGGTAGGAAATAACAAAAGGTCCTATCGTCTTAGAAAAGAGTTCGGTAACGTTGGCGTTTCGATTTATAATGTTAACGTAATCGCCGACTTTGAACTGAACAATGTTCTTAGTGTTATTCCATCGGTCATACGCTTTAAGTAGGACACGATTCTTGTGCTCGAGTAAACAGGGGTAAACAACGTTCTGCATAAGCTCAATCTTTTGTAGCCACGGAGTAACGTGTTTCTCGGGCGCAGTTTTATCAAACGTTGCTTGTAATTCACTATAGCGGCCAAAGAAATAGTGAAACGGGAGTGTTCCAGTTTGAGGATTCATGCAGTTATTCATTTGAGTCTGAACCCATTTCAAATGATAAGGCCACATATCCTCAACGTCGTCTAGTGCGGTACGCAACAGTTTCTTAAGTTCTCTATGACGTGTCTCATTTGCACCCTGCGTTTGAGGTTTGTAAGGAACACCACGCCTATGGGTCATGCCTGATACGAGTATAAGTGCCTCCATTACGTCGGTACAAAACTCACTACCGTTATCAGAACATAGTACTCGGGGAAACCGAAGTCATTAAAGACATGATAGTATAATTCTGCCACTGTTTGTGGACGTTTGTTCGGTATTGCATAAAGCAAGTTATAGCCCGAAGCCACACATAACAAATGACAGATATATACATCGCCAGTATGCTTGGATCGCGGGAGTTTAACCAAATCGACTATGACTCGGCGCATCGGTTGGTCTTCTGAGGGGTGCCCAACCGTATCGCTTGATCTGGTTCTTTTCACAATCAGTACAGCGTCGGTATACTTCACGTATGGTTTCTTTCAGCGCCGGGTGATCAAGCCCTGCACGAATAGCCATTTTATAAGTATGCTCATATGCTCGATGCGTTAAATTATGTATAATTTTAACTCTACTTTCGAGCTCCTCTAAGTCAGTCAGATTCTGCGTAACGCTGGCTGGATGAACCATAGTCCTGTTGGAAAGGGCAACCTCAGTATCAGGAGGGTAGAGTCCTGAGATACATAATTGACAACATTGGATTGTTGAAGTATCTTCTTCAGTTGTTTCGCAACTCCCGGCTGTTCTTTAAGCAGCGCTTTAAGTAGTTGAGTGCGAGCTTCAGGTTCTCTTAGAGTTTTGAGTCTTTGATCCATGGCCTTAGCTAGTTCCATGTTTTTACGATCTAATGCCGTTTCAATCGGCATTACCTCGACTGCAATCTTGTTGGGTGCATGTGTTGTACGAGTCTTGAGCTTTTGTTCAAACTCTTTAGACTCCTATAGTTTAGCTAAGAATTCGGTTGAGGGTTTCCACTTAGTGGTACCTGCAGGACCGATGCGACAAACAATGGTGTGTTTCCAAGGCGTCTTCTTAATAGAATAGGATCCCTGATACAAGAACGTGTCGGTTTCACGGTCGACATAAATAGGTTCGTCTTGAATCATATTAATTAAATCACGTATCCATGGGTCGGAGTTACGTAAGGGACAACACAGCGTAATGGTAGATTTCGTAATATTAACATAATTTAACAACTGTGCGATAAGTTGACAAGGTGGGTTAGCCCACGCATTATGCTTTGATAAGTCAAGCTGAAATGCATCACCTATAGGATGAGTCAACGACCTATATTCAGAAACCTGTTTGTTATGTTCTGCGGCGAACATATCAACAGTAAATGGACCCCATCGTGATTGAGCGAGGTTAAACCATTTCTTATTTAGCATCCAATCGGTTGCTAACAACTCTTTGACTGTTTTCTGGTAGTCAGGGATAAGTCGAGAGAGCATGTCAGGAAGATGGTTATGTATTCCTGGTATGTGTGTAATGTTAAAAGCAAACTTAGCAATAATTTTATGCTAGCGGCTCACCAACTGTGAATCAGGGTTCATGTTCTTTGAATATGTTAAAGACTTTTGATCACAGGCGACAGTGAAGTTCCATAAAGACAGGTCTTTACATTGTCTTAGCGCAGTAACTATAGCAAGGAGCTCTTGTTTAACGGTAGGGTAATTCCGTTGACTCTTATTATAACTCTTGCTAAAGAATTGTATGTAGCGCGGTTTACCATTTATCGTTTGGTAAAGCACTCCACCCACCGCTCGATCTGAAGCGTCGGTTGCTACTTGGAATGGGACACCATCCACAGGGTACTGCATGATGGGTGCGTCCATTACTTTACTTTTGACTAGTTTAAATGCATCATGACATTCTTTAGTCCAAAGCTTTCCCAAAGGTCCTTTGTGCAGCCGTAGGTGACTGAAAGGCTTTAAGTAATGAGAAAGATGCGGTACCGAATCCGAGAAGAAGTTAACAAACCCACACACAGAGTTCACATCTCTTCCAGTAATTGGTGTTGATAAATCCAACAGAAACTGTTTCTTGCCAGGATCAATTTCTACCCCTGCTGCAGATACTTTGTAGCCAAGTAAGTGTATAGTATCTTTAGCAAACGAACACTTGTCTTCGTTAATCTTAAGTTTAGCATGATTAAGTCGCTTTAAGACTTCTTTAACGAGTTTAGCATGTTCATGTGCTGTCTTTGTAAAAAAATAACTATATCATCTAAATAGACTGATACGTTATACGACAGGTCCGCAAATAGTTCCATCATAACTTGTTGGAAGAAAGAAGGTAACATGTGTAAGCCTTCAGGTGCACCTTTAAACTGGTACTTCTTACCTTGCCAAGTAAAGGAAAAGTATTTCCTATGAGGCTCATATATTTGTAATTGATGGAATGCGGCTTTTAAGTCTATCTTGGAAAAGATAGTCGCACCCTCCATTTTTGCGTAGTATCTCGCTTATCTTAGGTAAGGGAAAACTATGTTGCGGAATTAGTTTGTTGATTGGCGACAGGTCTAGTACTACTCTTGTTTTACTAAACGTTCCATCAGATTTATATTGATCGACCGCTAAGAGAGCTAAGTTAACTGGGGTTGCATCATAATTGATTTCAATTAGACCCTGTTTAAACCAATCTTCGATTTGGGTTTTGACAACGTCTTTGTGTCTCCAACTCACGTAGTTATGTGAAGGACACTTTAACTTAGAGAAGTCGACGTTTGTTAAGTCAAGTCTAACGTACCCATTAGAGAACTTAAACATACACCAGTCAGTTATTGCAATCTTCCTGTTTTGTATAATTAAGTTCATAATTATATCGGTGAAGTGCGGAATCATATCCTTTGCTTCACCTTCCGGAGGTTTAGGTATCTAACATATTATCATCTGACTGATCTTTATTCGGGTCTAGCCCATTAGGCAGACCAGTGAGTGTTATACCTAAACTGAGAAGATCAGTCATACCTATAATTAAATCGTATTTCTGAGACATGTCAGTAACGATTAGGTGAGTCTTCACTTCTCTTCTATCTGACAGCATTATGTGTGCATAGTCAATGGCTTGTTCGCAAGTAGTAACTTTGCCATTTCCCAAGATTAAATCAGTTGTTTCGTTATGGACAGCCATATCTGTAGCGTAGGCTACTCGGCGTGAGATAGCAGAGACTTCAGCCCCTGGATCAAATAGTGTCATAACTTTTCTCCATTTACGAAAACTGTTTGAAAGATACGTTCATCTCCTTTGGTATAGATTTTATTGAACATTTTCTCATAATCTTGCTCTAGTGCACACATATGGTACTGTCAGTGCTTAACTTGGACGTCCGGTAAGTCCTTGCAATCCTCTTTGTGCCAACCGTTAGTACCCTTGCAAATAGCACACTCTTTCATATAGTGTCCAAAATCTGGCTTGCCTGGTGCACTTAACAGGGTCGTGTCTACCATTCCACTTGCCATTACGTTTTGTGAGGTTGTAACCACACTTCTTGCAAGGCGCTCTCACCTTCTTTTCACCTTTCGGTTCGGTAGAAGTAGAGCCAGTACCCCCTCCAGTAGTAGTGCGAGGTTTCTTAGTACTACGCGCAGTATTAGTCTCTACTGCGTTACGCTTAGTGGGCTGGGTGTAGCTCGTGGTACTAAAGTACTCTAGTAGAGGGATTGGTATGCTTGTGAACTATCTTCTCAAAGACAGACCAAGGCATAGATCGCAAATCACCATAGGCGATGATGTCATCATTGACTTTCTTAAAGAGGTTAGCTCCCAGAGTCTCCATCATCTGACAAATTAATAAATATTCGCCAGTATAGGTACGACCACCCATCCAGTATTCATATGTGTCATATGAGCTAGAGCACCTCGAATAGTGGTATCGTTCGCAAAGAACTTGCGAGACTCTAAAGTTCACGGTCACGTGCATCTTCAAAAAAAAGGTGTTAAGTATATTATCACGCAACTGGTGCCAGGGTAGGGCTTTCCAGTTGGGCTCATGAAGAACCTTCAAGATAGTTCGCCATTCACCTGGCTCACAGAAATGAATAAAGGCATTCATCATCTGCTTATCCCTAAGGCTGGCAGACTCCTTAAGTTGGTCGAAGGCCTTCAGTGTCTCCACTGTACTCTCATTAGTAGAGAAATCGACCTCAGCCTGCGCGTTACCTGGCTGCTTTATGAAAAAAGCTTGGTTCTAAGTGTTCACGAGGCTCATGCTCAGTGCTACGGGCTGCTAGTGCCAAGATGGTGTCTATTTCCTTTCTCTTGTTATCGATTAGATAGCGAATGTTATCCGCTTTCCTATCGTCAAGGTCAGAGTCATTCAATAGACGGTCCTCAAGGACTTGCATACCAGAGCGTAATAGCCTGAGACAGTATGTCTGGTTCTCACTTCCTCATCCTCAGTTAGAAGGCAGGGAACTCTCTAACGAGGTACTGGTGTGGCGATTGCCAAAATCGTGATTACCAGGGTTGGTTGGCAAATGAGGGTCGATATTACGAGGATGGTAAGCCTCATCGAGTTCCATACGATCATATCCTCTGACAGGGTTAGGTTTGTCAAGAGGATGGTCGATGAAAGCCAGCATCAGAGCTATAGAGATTAAATTTTTGAAATATTATCTCTCTCACCAGTGGTGGTAATTGAAGCTTAGTGTTAAACATATGCCCCTATTTGGTAAACCAGTAGGTCTCAGGAAGGTTTTCTTGAAACCCAGCCTGATTTTTCTTCTTCTTCAGTATAGGAAGAATAGCAGCCAGAACGGGACACGGTAGAGGGTCCTAGCTTCTGC
>LUCW03000264.1:0-15000 GCA_001586965.3 Sphaeroforma sirkka
TACTATCCAGCAATTACTATGGCTAAGGGTACTTCTAAAGGCAAGGGAGCCGCCAGCTCTAAGCCTGCTAAGCCTGCCGAGGTTCCTGAGGTCCCTGTGGAAACACCTAGCCTGTCTGGAGTTGAGCCTGCTGAGGATACTGTTGGGGAAGCAAATTCTGAGGTTGGTACAGAGGATTATTCTGAGGATGACTCGTCGGATCCTAAAGCCTTGGAAGAAGAGGTATCTACTACTGCGGAAAGGCTCGCCAGCGTCCGTGTATCACCTAGGAGTGAAGCTCAGGACCCCAGCTTGCCCCCCCTGACCACGTGCCGTCAAATATTGGGGATAAACGTCGAAAGGCTGGAAAATTCGTGGATACGGAATGTCGGGGGGCATTATAACTCCACATCTAAAGGACACTCCAGCACAAATCCGGCGTGAAAAGGAAGTATTGACCTGTCCGAAAATTTCGGTTTCGCCATCGATGGAGAAGCCATTCCATTCAGCTCAAATCTTGGGGCCGAAGCTGAGGACGCCATAACTCGACAACGAGTGGCTGGATCCTCTCAATCTCAACGCCAATTGAACCGCACTGAAGCGCTCTTGAAGGAGCTAGCGGCAGCAGCAGTTGTGGACCCCTCTATCGTGTCCCACTTGGCTGATATTCTTCCTATACCGAAGAAGAAAAAAATTTCGGGCCGGGTTTCGAACCCGAGACCTACTGGTTTACCAGCCAGTATGTTTACCACTAAGCCAATTACCACTGGCGAGAGAGATAATATTTCAAAATTTAATCTCTATAGCTCTGATGCTACCATCGACCATCCTCTTGACAAACCTAACCCTGTCAGAGGATATGATCGTATGGAACTCGATGAGGCTTACCATCCTCGTAATATCGACCCTCATTTGCCAACCAACCCTGGTAATCACGATTTTGGCAATCGCTACACCAGTACCTCGTTAGAGAGTTCCGCTCTAATCCTGAGGATGAGGAAGTGAGAACCAGACATACTCGTCTCAGGCTATTACGCTCTGGTATGCAAGTCCTTGAGGACCGTCTATTGAATGACTCTGACCTTGACGATAGGAAAGCGGATAACATTCGCTATCTAATCGATAACAAGAGAAAGGAAATAGACACCATCTTGGCACTAGCAGCCCGTAGCACTGAGCATGAGCCTCGTGAACACTTAGAACCAAGCTTTATAAAAGCAGCTAGGTAACGCAGGCTGAGGTCGATTTCTCTACTAATGAGAGTACAGTGGAGACACTGAAGGCCTTCGACCAACTTAAGGAGTCTGCCAGCCTTAGGGATAAGCAGATGATGAATGCCTTTATTCATTTCTGTGAGCCAGGTGAATGGCGAACTATCTTGAAGGCTCATGAGCCCAACTGGAAAAGCCCTACCCTGGCACCAGTTGCGTGATAATATACTTAACACCTTTTTTTTTTGAAGATGCACGTGACCGTGAACTTCTAGAGTCTCGCAAGTTCTTTGCGAACGATACCACTATTCGAGGTGCTCTAGCTCATATGACACATATGAATACACGGATGGGTGGTCGTACCTATACTGGCGAATATTTATTAATTTGTCAGATGATGGAGACTCTGGGAGCTAACCTCTTTAAGAAAGTCAATGATGACATCATCGCCCATGGTGATTTTGCGATCTATGCCTTGGTCTGTCTTTGAGAAGATAGTACACAAGCATACCAATTCCTCTACTAGAGTACTTAGTACCACGAGCTACACCCAGCCCACTAAGCGAAACGCAGTAGAGACTAATACTGCGCGTAGTACTAAGAAAACCCCGCACTACTACTGAGAGGGGGTACTGGCTCTACTTCACCGAACCGAAAGGTGATAAGAAGGTGAGAGCGCCTTGCAAGAAGTGTGGTTACAACCTCACAAAACGTAATGGCAAGTGGAATGGTAGACACGACCCTGTTATGTGCACCAGGCAAGCCAGATTTTGACACTATATGAAAGAGTGTGCTACTTGCAAGGGTACTAACGGTTGGCACAAAGAGGATTGCAAGGACTTACCAGACGTCCAAGTTAAGCACCGACAGTACCATATGTGCGCACTAGAGCAAGATTATGAGAAAAATGTTCAATAAAATCTATACCAAAGGAGATGAACGTATCTTTCAAACAGTTTTCGTAAATGGAGAAAAAGTTATGGCACTATTTGATCCAGGGCTGAAGTCTCTGCTATCTCATGCCGAGTAGCCTACGCTACAGATATGGCTGTCCATAACGAAACAACTGATTTAATCTTGGGAAATGGCAAAGTTACTACTTGCGAACAAGCCATTGACTATGCACACATAATGCTGTCAGATAGAAGAGAAGTGAAGACTCACCTAATCGTTACTGACATGTCTCAGAAATACGATTTAATTATAGGTATGACTGATCTTCTCAGTTTAGGTATAACACTCACTGGTCTGCCTAATGGGCTAGACCCGAATAAAGATCAGTCAGATGATAATATGTTAAAGATACCTAAACCTCCGGAAGGTGAAGCAAAGGATATGATTCCGCACTTCACCGATATAATTATGGACTTAATTATACAAAACAGGAAGATTGCAATAACTGACTGGTGTATGTTTAAGTTCTCTAATGGGTACGTTAGACTTGACTTAACAAACGTCGACTTCTCTAAGTTAAAGTGTCCTTCACATAACTACGTGAGTTGAGAGACACAAAGACGTTGTCAAAACCCAAATCGAAGATTGGTTAAAACAGGGTCTAATTGAAATCAATTATGATGCAACCCCAGTTAACTTAGCTCTCTTAGCGGTCGATCAATATAAATCTGATGGAACGTTTAGTAAAAAAACAAGAGTAGTACTAGACCTGTCGCCAATCAACAAACTAATTCCGCAACATAGTTTTCCCTTACCTAAGATAAGCGAGATACTACGCAAAATGGAGGGTGCGACTATCTTTTCAAAGATAGACTTAAAAGCTGCATTCCATCAACTACAAATATATCAGCCTCATAGGAAATACTTTTCCTTTACTTGGCAAGGTAAGAAGTACCAGTTTAAAGGTGCACCTGAAGGCTTACACATGTTACCTTCTTTCTTCCAACAAGTTATGATGGAACTATTTGCGGACCTGTCGTATAACGTATCAGTCTATTTAGATGATATAGTTATCTTTACAAAGACAGCACATGAACATGCTAAACTCGTTAAAGAAGTCTTAAAGCGACTTAATCATGCTAAACTTAAGATTAACGAAGACAAGTGTTCTTTTGCTAAAGATACTATACACTTACTTGGCTACAAAGTATCTGCAGCAGGGGTAGAAATTGATCCTGGCAAGAAACAGTTTCTGTTGGATTTATCAACACCAATTACTGGAAGAGATGTGAACTCTGTGTGTGGGTTTGTTAACTTCTTCTCGGATTCGGTACCGCATCTTTCTCATTACTTAAAGCCTTTCAGTCACCTACGGCTGCACAAAGGACCTTTGGGAAAGCTTTGACTAAAGAATGTGATGATGCATTTAAACTAGTCAAAAGTAAAGTAATGGACGCACCCATCATGCAGTACCCTGTGGATGGTGTCCCATTCCAAGTAGCAACCGACGCTTCAGATCGAGCGGTAGGTGGAGTGCTTTTACCAAACGATAAATGGTAAACCGCGCTACATACAATTCTTTAGCAAGAGTTATAATAAGAGTCAACGGAATTACCCTACCGTTAAACAAGAGCTCCTTGCTATAGTTACTGCGCTAAGACAGTTTAAAGACTACCTTTATGGAAGTTACTTTACTGTCGCCTGTGATCAAAAGTCTTTAACATACTTAAAAGATATGAACCCTGATTCACAGTTGGTGAGCCGCTGGCATGACATTATTGCCAAGTTCGCTTTTAATATAACACACATTCCAGGAATACATAACCATCTTCCTGACATGCTCTCTCGACTTGTGCCCGACTACCAGAAAACAGTCAAAGAGTTATTAGCAACCGATTGGATGCTAAATAAGAAATGGTTTAACCTCGCTCAATCACGATGGGGTCCATTTACTGTTGATATGTTTGCCGCAGAACATAACAAACAGGTTTCTGAATATAGGTCGTTGACTCATCCTAAAGGTGATGCATTTCAGCTTGACTTATCAAAGCATAATGCGTGGGCTAACCCACCTTGTCAACTTATCGCACAGTTGTTAAATTATGTTAATATTACTAAATCTACCATTACGCTGTGTTGTCCCTTACGTAACTCCGACCCATGGATACGTGATTTAATTAATATGATTCAAGACGAACCTATTTATGTCGACCGTGAAACCGACACGTTCTTGTATCAGGGATCCTATTCTATTAAGAAGACGCCTTGGAAACACACCATTGTTTGTCGCATCGGTCCTGCAGGTACCACTCAAGTGGAAACCTCAACCGAATTCTTAGCGAAACTAGAGGAGTCTAAAGAGTTTGAACAAAAGCTCAAGACTCGTACAACACATGCACCCAACAAGATTGTAGTCGAGGTAATGCCGATTGAAACGGCATTAGATCGTAAAAAAAACATGGAACTAGCTAAGGCCATGGATCAAAGACTCAAAACTCTAAGAGAACCTGAAGCTCGCACTCAACTACTTAAAGCGCTGCTTAAAGAACAGCCAGGAGTGGCGAAACAACTGAAGAAGATACTTCAACAATCCAATGTTGTCAATTATGTATCTCAGGACTCTACCCCTCCTGATACTGAGGTTGCCCTTTCCAACAGGACTATGGTTCATCCAGCCAGCGTTACGCAGAATCTGACTGACTTAGAGGAGCTCGAAAGTAGAGTTAAAATTATACATAATTTAACGCATCGAGCATATGAGCATACTTATAAAATGGCTATTCGTGCAGGGCTTGATCACCCGGCGCTGAAAGAAACCATACGTGAAGTATACCGACGCTGTACTGATTGTGAAAAGAACCAGATCAAGCGATACGGTTGGGCACCCCTAAAAGTGTGACAGAAGACCAACCGATGCGCCGAGTCATAGTCGATTTGGTTAAACTCCCGCGATCCAAGCATACTGGCGATGTATATATCTGTCATTTCTTATGTGTGGCTTCGGGCTATAACTTGCTTTATGCAATACCGAACAAACGTCCACAAACAGTGGCAGAATTATGCTATCACGTCTTTAATGACTTCGGTTTCCCCCGAGTACTATGTTCTGATAACGGTAGTGAGTTTTGTACCGACGTAATGGAGGCACTTATACTCGTATCAGGCATGACCCATAGGCGTGGTGTTCCTTACAAACCTCAAACGCAGGGTGCAAATGAGACACGTCATAGAGAACTTAAGAAACTCTTGCGTACCGCACTAGACGACGTTGAGGATATGTGGCCTTATCATTTGAAATGGGTTCAGACTCAAATGAATAACTGCATGAATCCTCAAACTGGAACACTCCCGTTTCACTATTTCTTTGGCCGCTATAGTGAATTACAAGCAACGTTTGATAAAACTGCGCCCGAGAAACACGCTACCCCGTGGCTTCAAAAGATCGAGCATATGCAGAACGTTGTTTACCCCTGTTTACTGAGCACAAGAATCGCGTCCTACTTAAAGCGTATGACCGATGGAATAACACTAAGAACATTGTTCAGTTCAAAGTCGGCGATTACGTTAACATTATAAATCGAAACGCCAACGTTACCGAACTCTCTTCTAAGACGATAGGACCTTTTGTTATTTCCTACCATGATGAGAAGAGTGATACTTACGAAGTGAATAACATTGATGGTACTAGCGCAACCAATCTAGGCACTCACCGTATCCCTACCTCCGAACTCTCATTCGCTCGCTCATTTGATTCTGATGTACCAGTTATGGAGTCACAAGTCAAAGATATAATTGACAAAACATCCGAAGACGGTTACACTTACTACAAGACCCGTTTCATGGATGGGACAGTAGCTTGGCTAACCTCCGATGCATTTCGTGAATCTCGCGACTTTCTTCGTATCTCTTTAATAAGAAATGGAATAAGCGTTTACATAAGAACACACGAGATAAACGAAAAGGGTTTCCTCAGGTGACTACAAACCCTGACGGATCTGAAATTCCCTATTTGCCACCTACTTCCTACGTGACTAAACTTTCTGATCTGCTTACCAACAGTGCAGAAAATTGTTCAAACTTACTTACTAATGAAGAACAGCCTTTGGCTAATACCTTACCAAATAATAAACGTAAGGCGCCTACATCGGAAATGGTTACTGGACCAAATACTAAACGACATAGAGTACAACATGAGTCTTGAACTCGTACATATAGGCACATACTTACTCGATAAGTCATGACCGAAACCGTTTTTACTTTGGTTTTCGCTTTACCAACTAGATCGTATCTTAACGTACGTTCGTAGTTCTAAAAGCTACTGGGGGCTATGTAGAAATACGGCCTCCGGTCAGTCTAAAATATCAAGATCAATTGAGATAATACATTGGTTTTTATTTGTATTTTAAATAATTAGTACAAGCTCTTTTTCCAATATTTCCAAAGTGTTCTAAATTCACTTTGATGGCTCCAATAGCCTGAGTATTTGGTATGACTCATCTACTTGGACCTATTTGAGACATTAGTAGATGTAGGATATTATAAACTAAATTTTATAATCTCCGAACTACTACTTATTGATTTTGGTCCTCCCGCCAATCTCCAAAATCCAATAAGTCTTTTTCTTTTTTTAACTTTTCTTCAGATGGAACTTTATTTATATCAGCTAATGTATTAACGTGACTTACGTTATTATGTCTATTTACAAATTAGGCAAGTGGTCATGAACATTTAGTACTTCTAGTGAAAATTATTCAATAAAGAACAGCTAGAGGTACGCCCTGTGTGATCGAGGATATTTAGGCTCTTAACAAGAGGCAGTCCCGATCATTCTTACACAAGCTACCACTGCTAAATCCTAACTGACTAAATTGTATTTTAGTTTAATATAGTTTGAAACCTAGTAATTTCCATCGAAGTTTACAGAAAAATAACCGCCTTCTTGGTAGCTCTGACAACGACAGCGGTATACTAGCCTTTGCTGAAGGTTCAGTGATTCCGCAATAAGCGCGACACACTTCACGCCGCGGCTGATGTTATGCATGCAGCCTTGTTGCGCTTTCGATATATGTGGCAGCTCACGCTTATCTTTAGTGCCGACAAGGCTACTATCGGTGATATGATATTATGGCTGGCAGGCTGGATGGACACTCACACCCCAGAGAGTGTGGCTCGTTTCGACGAAACACTTCTCGCATCTATAATTTCATACAACGAGTTCACACAATATGCAGTACTAGCCCCACAATTGCTCGCTACATACTTTACTCAGGACGCTAATCGTCGTTCACATACTACATGTCATCGCTGTTTGTTAGAAGCACGCTTTTGCACATGTCCTAGTAATAAGCGACCACTTGTGTCACAGTCTCGCGAGTGTTTGGACTTCAATTCTGCTCATTCGTGTACACGTACGGGCAGTCGGATCTCGCACACATATAACGTACTAGGATGTACTACACCCAACGGATATGCAGCACCCCACCACGCTTGAATCACTGAAGCAATCAATAATCATACCAGTATTCACTCGCCTAGCACCACATCTACAAGATACGCTTTACAACACATACCCTTAAGTCACCATCACGCCAGTCTTCTGATTGGCAACACACAAACAGCCGCATACAAAACACGAGACACACCCACTCATTCTTGCAAACACGCGTCAATCACCGCCAATAGCCCTACCTAAACATCACCGTATCGCACACCTCCGCACTAAGCTCAACTATCAGGAAAACACGACACACACCCACTCATACTTGCAAACACGCGTCAACCACCACCAATAGCTCTACCTAAACATCACCATATCGTACACCTCCGCTCTAAGTTCAACTACCAGGACACAGAGAACGCACACATACTAACACAATATTTAGTTAATGGCGCGCCAATAGGGTTCTCAGGGCCACTATCTTAAGCCATATACACGAAATTGCCTTCTGCTAGCGAGCACATACCATGGCTACAAGCCTCAGTTGCAACCGAACTGGAACAAACCGTACTTATCGGCGATATATACCGATAGCAGAAGTACGTAGTACCTAAAATACTACTTATCCCTGTTCGGGGTATCATCCAAAATAGGATCCGACGGCTTTCTTAAGCCCCGCCGGATTCACTACTTATCCTACCCTCGTCACTCGAGTATCAACTCTAAGATAGCCTCCAGAGAACTCAGTTATCTCAAGCTCCGCAAAGTACTTGATGCTGTAGCTACAGCATCCGAAGGAACTACTCTATCAGCGGCGCTTGATTCGAATTCGGCCGCAAGATAAACAGCTGGCTGGATTCGGATTTGAGTTTGGCCAACACAGCAGTCCACATTGAGCGCCTGGGCTTACCTCTCGATTTTATCTTTTTCTCTACGGCCCTGGACCTTCGCCGCTTTGTTAACGATTTCGTGGCTATTCACAGGCCAAGAATGGGCATATGGGAAGCAGCCAAAAAAATTGGTTACTTCAATAATCTTCACCGAATACATCTTATAGATATCTTGGCGCGCACCGTTGGTCTCAGCGCGCATAAGTTGCGCCCTTACAGGTCACTTATACATGCAAGTCGCTCTCGCAAAACCGCAACCGTACATGAAATTGCTTCGCTTGGTGGACGCCTCATTTGGCTTTGTGCTATATTCCTCAAGCATGACCATACTTTTACTGGAATTTTCTGGCTGTTGCACAATAATCCTTCTCACTACAAACACATTAGAGTTTCCCAAGAAGTGCGCCAAGATATCCGTTCCAACAGATGGACTGGCATAGAGGTTAGCAACGAAATCGCTGACTACATATCCCGCGATCGGCTGAATGATGCAAGAGCAATGTTCCCTATGCCTTATGCATCTGTGCCCAACAAAGCTCGGTCACCGTGCGCGACTACAAGAAGCCACGTTTGTAACTCAACACGGAGTAGTATTGTAATAGCACTGTATCATTTATTCAATAAAATGTTGTACATAGCACTAATCGCGGTTATGCTTAACTTACACCCTTTGTGTAGGTCGCCCCATCTTTCTGCTATTTACATCGGATATCAGTCTCCCGACCGCGTTCACATCTACGATGACAGGCGCACCAGTACGTAACTTTCTACAGAAATCTTTCAACTAACCACAGCAGCTCGAACTCGCGCCAGTAGCAATACCGTTCAATGGCTCTTTTTAGATATAGCAGTTCATAACAGTCTGATATCTTCGGCGGAGATCTTTGCAAGCAACCTGCCGGCAGGTGAGGACTTGTGGCTGTTGTTCATCGGCTTGCTGGGCATGCATGGTCATCAACTCGAATCCGTAGCCTCATACATGTCTGGCGTGCATCAAATATACACGATGCATGGCGCAGAAACTCCTTCGAAAAGAAATTAAGCGCTGGCAGACTGAGCGTGGCTTATTGCGCAATAACCGGGAAAGTTTAGCAGTTACGAAAGCCGAGTGGTCACGCAAGTTCAAGCACTTGGTCAAGGCAATACTCTGGCCACTCAATGTGCATAGGTGACTTGTCAGCTCTGAAAGAGTCTGAATTATCTGACAGTGAGGGGAAGATACTCGGACGCTGGACGTCGGATACCCACCCTATTTACTGGCCCCTATTGGGGATAGATCACACACGTATAGCGTACAACACATTCGTGAAATCACTCAACACTGCACAAGCGCAAACAACACAGCCACTCTCGCCGAAGGGTGCGATTCATACCTAATTGTACTGACCTTCGAAGCGCATTATTCGGGTTGCGGCTTTCGCGACAGTCCATCCGAGCTTGTGTGGGCATGATACAGACAGCGCGTCTAGTACATCATGTGCCACAACACAAGCCTCACAGAAAAAACCAAAACGATTTCAATGGTAGATTGTGTATCAATTACCGATATTGTTCTGCAGCATAATTTAAAACATTTCTGAAAGTTCATATCCTGTGCAATGTAAAATTGTACATATTATCAACTGAACCACAATTGTTATACAGATATTATGTAAAAAGTAAAAAAGTAGCCACCTTGATAGTACTAGGTATCTCCGCTTAGCTGATTACCAATGTCTGAATTGGGATATATATTTTGTGAATACTTGGTATAATATTTGACCCGGTAATACTTCATGATGATGTGTATCCCCCATCCTCTTTGATGTTAACATTTTATTGTGATTGTAGTGGAATTGACCCAACGCGAACCTGCATCAATCCAAGTGTCTAATCGAATCTTGCACTGATTCCGGCCGCCTCATGATTAGACGAGCGGAGGTACAGAGAATATTTTGGCTTGTGACTAGAAGATTTGCAGTGAGATTTCTTTATCAACATGAGTCGGACACGCCAACTTATTTTCATGTTGTATTTCCATGTCAGCCAAAGCTGAGACTTGGCAGCTTGGATAGTATGTACTTGTTCGCAATTTACTCTTCAAAGAAGAGAAAAGTTTGCCTCCTGTCCGAGCTCAACTTAAATTTAATCACAGGACCATTATTACGGATAATTTCCAGATTCTGAGGGTGCCATCGAGAACAAAAATAATTCAACTCTGGCGCGTTCAAAAAAAATTAATCAATGTATAGTGTGTGTATTGTGTTGTCATTTGTTAGAGAACGGCATATCACACGAATATACATTCTCAATTACATATGTTTCGTTCTTAACAAAAGGTACTATTTATAAATGAATCTATTATCTGGGTATGTAGACCAATGCGATCCGAATATTTATGTTTGCATTTAAAAACACGATATAACACCAAGTCCTCGGAAAATGAGCTTGATCCTAAGGCGAAGCGTCAGATCTCAGCTCGGATTACGGGATGTACTGGAACGGCTTTATCTTTATCGTTGTATATTATATGCCCTCGCATTCCATGAAGATCATGAACTATGCGCTACACATTTAATGCAAAATGCGTTGTGCCTAATGCATACGGCCAAATACAGCATTTCAAATAACTAGAAAATCAAACTTTGATAGTCGTGTTGAGTATGTCCAAACGCATCGTTGAGAACTTGCGCAATGAAGCTTTATCTAAGAGATTGGGCTAAATTGCATATCGCCTTTATAGCTGAAGCAACGTATCCAGAGCATATTAAATATCGCCAATGATCACGGTATACAATATCGTTTTTATTTCTTACAATGGGGGGAGGGGGGGGGGTGGGGATACTTTTATTTGACACACCTATCATGATACCAATATATGCGTCAAAAGCGGTACGGTGCTAAAGCATTTCGGGTTAGTGATGCAGTGTATTTTCGAACGATATATAGGGATAGTATCATCTATTTCAAAGGAGATATGATACAATGTATGTACATATGGTATAGATCTCATAGCCATTGTAGTGGTTCGGGGAAGATCGATGGGAAGAAGTGTCCAGTTAATTCCCGTTTCATCAATTTCTGCTTGAAACTGAGGAATATGCCAGTGCTTCGACACTATGGTAGCATGCAATCAAGTTTCGTTTTCGATGTATTAAATGGGACCGCTGTTTCTGAGCCCGATGCATGAACTTTACAGATACAAGGTGTATATTTATCGTTGAACAAGCCCGTTGGCGCACTTCTATACACTTTTGTCTCGTAGGCTATACTTTAACTAGCCTATCCTTCCATATGGCACGGTACTTTGAAAAGTTTAAATAGTGTTATCAAGTTTATATTTGCGGACTTAAACCACCGATTTACAGCGCAGATCAGCTCTCTCATCGCAGACACATCGACAATACAGCCCGGAGCAAGCAAAGGGATACAAGGATTGTGATATCACCAGGCTTATCATTCGATAACATAAATACAGATCTCTGTTGGTGTAGAGGCCATGATTAGCAAATTCATTAAAATAAAGTTAACCAGCATGAAACAAATATCAGTTCTTACCTCAATTAAGAGTATGTGTATGGCCTCGATGCACACCTTTCAACTACTTGTATGGCAAGTTCATGCATGGGCATACGATGCACTACTCATCGTTGATTTTTTAATTCTTTCTATCAAGAGATATACCATCAAGTGATATGCCTTCCCCTGCAGAGATACAAAGAGGGCACCTGGGCGGTGCTGCCGCACTGTGGCATTTTGATTCGGCCAGCCTGATCAATTGATCAGATGTCTTTATGTGCTTGATTGCAGTCCGCAAGCATAAATCCCAATACAAAAGGGCCTCACACGAATGCGAATAAGTTCCACGTATAAATACTGGAACAACGCTGACCGGCGGCAGGAATCAGTATCCCGGTTGCGTCAGACACGCGTTAACAGAATGACCAAAGTAGCTGAATCATGTTGCGACAACACATATGGCAGTCCCATTGAAGTAAATAAAACCCATAGAATGACAAAAAAGCGACGTTAGTCTCAGCAAACAAGAATTAGGCCTTCGACCAATGTTTCCTTTACAAGTTCTGTTAACTTGACAGTGAGTTGGCCTACACCTGTTGTGTATTACTCCTTCGGCCCGGATAAAGTATCCTTTTTGGAGGTGCTGTTGTCTTGTGCTTTTTCTTTGCCTTCATTTTCTTTAGCTGCGTTACTCTCCTTCAGCTTCTGCTGCTTCTTGAGTTTATGTTTTAGTTTCAATCCACATGCATTGCACAGTGAAACCGACCCGTCTTCACTCCTTCGCCACTATAATAAAAACCGGATCATTGCAAGTGAGTTTAGAGTTGCAAACAACATGGGAATGCGACACATTCCATCTGCCCATGAAAAAACTCGAGACGAATAGGTTGGAAGTAGCGAGGAAGGTATCATCTTAGAATATTGCGTGGATCTGCGGAAAGGTGCTCGAGAACGACCACATCAGCACTATTCCCAATTTCCTGACAAGACAAAACAATGAGGTATTCTATCTAAGACACGAACGGTATACCTGAGGTGTTTTGGAAGTGCCACACTCTATGCATAATCGATCCGGCGTACTCGGTGGCATGTGACCTCCCGCCCCGCCCGAGTTCATTGCTGATTGTACGGGGTTCCAGCCGACATTACCGTACATGTGCCCGTGTGCTTGATTGTGCGAGAACAATACCCCCGACCCCACGTTGTTGTTCGAGTTGTACATATTCGATCCTTGTGCACCGGACGAGAATGCCGGAGAAGCACTGGAACCATGCGTATATAATGCATTCTGTCCATAGCTCTGTGATGAAGTGTTGCGTTGATTTCCTGGTGACACCGGGTATGGGATACCTAGAGTGGCATGTGCCCCAGACAAGGATGTGCGGTTGGTCATCTTCGGCGATCTTTGAGTGTGCGGTGACCTGCATGTTTTTTTCCCCGACAGGTATAGTTAGTGCAAAATCTCAACCTAATTGCAGAAACAGGACAGCCATATATCCGATCACCGGCTGCATCCGCCATGTAGATAGAAAATAACTGCAACTTTCAACACCCATCAGAACACGTCGTCCAGTAAGTGCATACGCAATTGACTCACCGACCATAGAATATTCATTAAAATTCACATAAAGTTCGGATGTTAATTCTGTCAATCATACACGAGCAACAGTACCAGGAAAAAGGCACGGAATTGCGCACTCAGGCATCCACCCGTGATATCTGATACAAACAAAGGACAGAAACAACTTACGTGTGTGGACTGACACTAGGGGAATGCCCGGCAGAGTTTATGGAGGGATATGAATTGAGGGTGTACACCTGTTGCCTATACTGTTGCGGCACGGTCATTGAGCTGTCTAAAGTGGTTCGACGCATTGAGGGAAATGATGGCGGCTGAAATACGTCCCCGCCCTGCAGAACATAGTAATATTGGTTTAGCAAAGAATCGTACACCAACTACTGCGTTGTTGAAATTGGTGCACATGATATTTATAGAATCACCAAACTCCGGAGTGGTATACATTGCTATAGGTGCAAAGACTTCTCTGTGATTTTGTAATCGGCTTATAATCTTGACTCAACACCTAGACAAAAAATACAGTAGTTTGCACGCAAACGAACGGAGCGATCAGGCACGGCGCAACAGAAGATAAAAACACTCGTCTGCTCCAGTACAAAGTATACTACTTGCCATGGGAAAACTATGCAACGTATTTTAGTTGACAGCGTGGTAGAGTTATCACTTTACCATCCGCAACTCTCCGCAACTCTTAACGGCAGGGGCTTTGGCCAAACAAGTACTTTCGGTTATAAAAATCAGCCTATAATTACAGGCAAGAAACCAACCAATAGTGAACGAGGTTAGGCAAGACCACAACATACCATATTCGTGTAATTGTTGTTTGCTTGAGGTGCGGTCATGCGCCTCTGTGAGTTCGCTTGAAAGTCATTAAAGGAAAGTTCGTCAAGGCCCGGTTGTGAACCATGATATTGATTCGGAGATCCTATGCCGCCCGTTTGCCCAAGCATAGCATTCAAGCTCCCGCCAGATCCATCTATACGCGGGAGATGATAAAATGTGTTGATAGAAAAGCGTATATACTTGAGTGGCCAGCGTTGCATGAGATACTTATACACAAAGACATATGAAGCCAAATTTATCTTCACGTCAAATCACACATATGCAAAACCTGTGCTGCTTTTGACGAGTTAGCGGCTAAGTCAATGTTTTCAAATCTTGGTAGTTGGGGCGGTGTGCGTGCACTGTGTGCTTGTAAAATTCAAACTACGAACGGTTTCTCAAGCCTGAGCAACCAGACCGAAAGTATATATACATCACACATACAGAAGCAGGACCGATTATTACATACTGAAATTGCTACCCATAGGCATAGAGTTCGCCTGAGTCAGAGTGTGGCTGTTCGCAGTGTTTGGTGAAAACCCGCCAGCAGCTTGTTGTTGAGAGAATAAAAAGTTATTCAACTCGTCTACGGGGGCTGCCGAGCCGTCTCTCTGCAAATACAGAAGGAAAAATGATGAATACACAAACTTTTTCGAGGCATAAGGGGTATCAAAAAAAACAAAAAAAAAA